>CM046836.1:25414779-25522279 GCA_025618425.1 Heliocidaris tuberculata
CATTGGTCCGAGGCCTATGAACCAGTGGATGAAAGTAAGTACTTTTTTGTTCTTTCATGCACTACTGCGTAGACAGGAGCACAAGGGGCCATGCCCCCCCCCATTCAGCCGCTAAAATAGGGGAAGGCAAAGCGAAAAGGCGGGGGAAGTAGAGGAAAAAGGCCCCAAAAGGCTCTACGAGCCATTATCTTTCTCTCAAAATTTTGCTAAAACGTCAAAGTTTTCGCGCTTCGCGCAGGAAGTGGAAAAAAAAAATCCCCCCCTGCATCCACCCGGTTACATACAGTGCATTGCGTCCATATAATTGAAAAGCAGTCAGGGCGCGAATTTTCCGCCTAGGAAAATTATTATCTACGAGCCGTTATCTTTCTCTGAAATTGCTAATACGTCAGAGCTTTAGCGCTTCGCGTGCGAAGGGGGAAACTCCCCCCTCTCTGCACCCATCCCACATACAGTGCCGTATTGCGTCCAAATAATTGAAAAGCAGTCAGGGCGTCGAACTATAACTTTCCGCCTACGAAAATTGTTTTCTAAGAGCCGTTATCTTTCTCTCAAATTTGCTAATACGTCAGAGCTTTCGCGCTTCGCGTGGGAAGGGGGAAACTCCCCCCTCTCTGCACCCATCCCACATACAGTGCCGTATTGCGTCCAAATAATTGAAAAGCAGTCAGGGCGTCGAACTATAACTTTCCGCCTACGAAAATTGTTTTCTACGAGCCGTTATCTTTCTCTCAAATTTGCTAATACGTCAGAGCTTTCGCGCTTCGCGTGGGAAGGGGGAAACTCCCCCCTCTCTGCACCCATCCCTGTTACATACAGTGCCGTATTGCGTCCAAATAATTGAAAAGCAGTCAGGGCGTCGAACTATAACTTTCCGCCTACGAAAATTGTTTTCTACGAGCCGTTATCTTTCTCTCAAATTTGGTAATACGTCAGAGCTTTCGGCGGCTTCGCGCGGGAGGGGAAAAACTCCCCCCTCCCTGCACCCCACCCCTGTTTTATACATAGAGTGCAACATTGCGTCCAAATAATTGAAAAGCAGTATATCAGGGCGTCGAACTATAACTTTCCGCCTAAAAAAATTGTTTGCTTATCTTTCTCTCAAATTTGTTTAAAACGTCAGAGCTTTCCAGTGGTGCAAATCCATTTTGAAATTCGGGGGGGGGGGGGGGGTCACCACATGATTTAACTTTTGTACCCTGTCCGAAAAAGTCTGAAAACTTCTGACAACCCCCCCCCCCCCCCAAAAAAAAAAAAAAAAAAAAAAAAAGGTTATCACATTTTGGGGGTCTAGCTTTCCTCCCAAATTCTCTGACAAGCAAAAAAATAATAATAAATTAAAAAATAGGTTACCACATTTTTGGGGTCTAGTTTTCCTCAAAAATTCTTTGACAAGCAAAAAAAAAAAAAAAGGGTTATTCAAAAAGGTTGCGCCCATGGAGCTTTCGTTCAGTAAGGGGGAAACTCCCCCCTCTCTGCATCCATCCCTGTTACATACAGTGCAATCAGGGGGGTGGAAGAGAGTCTGGTGCAATACTATATAGTATTGCGTCCAAACAATTGAAAAGCAGTCAGGGCGTCGAAATATAACTTTACGCCTAAAAAAAAAATGTTTTCTACGAGCCGTTATCTTTCTCTCAAATTTGCTAAAACGTCAGAGCTTTCGCGCTTCGCGTGGGAAGGGGAAAAACTCCCCCCCCCCCCCCCTGCACCCACCCCTGTTACATAGAGTGCAATATTGCTACCAAGTAATTGAAAAGCAGTCCGAGGGCGTCGAACTATAACTTTCCGCCTAAAAAAAATTGTTTGCTACGAGCCGTTTCTCTCAAATTTGTTAAAACGTCCGAGCTTTCGCGCAGGAAGCTAAGGGGGAAACTCCCCCCTCTCTGCATCCACCCCTGTTACATACAATGCAATCAGGGAGGTGGAAGAGAGTTTGGTGCAATACTAGTATTGCGTCCAAATAATTGAAAAGCAGTCAGGGCGTCGAAATATAACTTTCCGCCTGTACATACAAACTCTCGATCGAAATGTAAGCAATAGAGTTACATACACACATGCATGGAAGTCTAGTTACATCATGGATAATGGAGCTACAATCCATGGTTACACTTTCCTGCACACTCGGTCTGCCAATCGCGCAAGGAAACAAGTCGAGATTGTGTGTACCAGGCATGCATAGACCATAGAGTTCTGTGTATGTTAAACTCTATGGAATAGATCAAGGAGTTATCACAGAACTCCTTGAATAGATGGTACGCTGTGCGTGTCATTGTCATAGGTCAATGTACATGTTTGGCTTTTTCTGTACGGAGGTCATAGGGTGGTAAAATCGCCACTGAATCGCACGCGGAGACCATCCCGACAATTTGTATCGGCTTTTTGTCAACAGAGGGAGCCAAACAGTGCGTTTGAACGAGTTTTGAAAAAGACCCGTCCGTTACAAAAATCGACTTTTCTTTTGCTCATTTCTCAGCAGTTACACAATTTCTTTCAAATTCCTTTGGCAAGAGTGAATTTATTTGTACTGCTTAACAATTGGTGTAAATTTGAACAGAATCTGTTTCATCTTTTTTTTCAACATTACCAAAACTAGAGTTTATCTTTAACATCAGTAGATCAAAACACGATTTACAACCAATTTGGATAGTTGGCGGGGAGAGCTTCTTTTGTTTACTTACAACATGTAAGCAATTACAGGTTTTACATATTCAGCCCATTGGTTCTATTTTGAAATTTGTGAAGATGTAAGCACAAGGTTATAAAAAAACAACTGCTGTGCCTGTTCTATTTTTATTTATTAATTTTTTTCATATACAGATAGATAAGACCCAATTGTCTTGCACCGGCATTGTAAACAGGAAATATTAATCCTAAAATAAAACTGAGGGATGGAAAAGAATTCCATATTGCCACCAGGCGACTGTAAGTTAATCCAGAAACTCCCCTTTTTCATTTTCAGAGCGATATGTCCAATTTATCTCCCTCAGCGGTGCTGCAAATAGGCGGTCTCCCACTTACCTGCTGCAAGTCATAGATGGCGCAATCCCTGAATGGATGATGAATTCGGCGATAGGCTTGCTGCAGGTAAGGGGGAAGAGCGGGATATAATTTTAGAGATCGCTCTTATGAAATGAATTGAATTGCCTTTTTAAATATCACTGAAATATGTACATCAATATTTTGTTTCAACAAGAAAACGAGAGAGAAAAGATTGTAACAACTTATATACAATTCAAATAACAAAATATCGTAACATATCAGTGTATGTTAATAATATATGACAAAATCGGCCAGAGTCTGGATAATCGTTCGCTTTCTCTTAATGATCTCAATATTACAAATGGACCACCTCGTTGACCAAATATAAAGTGATATTTGCGCAAAATTAAAAGTCAGCACCTCCTCCCCCCCCCCCCAACAGCCTATCATGAGTACATGCACTTTCTCATCATGCTTTGAAGAATCATTGAATTGATTTGAATCGAAAAGGTATTAAATTAAAAAAAAAAAAAAAAAAAAAAAACGATATTGCAGCTCAAGAGCTGAATATATACATATACATTTGTGAAACTAACATGTTGATACACAATTTGACAATACATTAATGTTGACCAAAAAAACCCTTATAACTGTAACAAAAAACATAGAGATGCAAAAAAAAATAAAGATAGAGAATGAGAGAAAGAGCGAGCGAGCGACAGAGAGAGAGAGAGGGAGAAAAAACAAAGCAGAATGAAAGGGAAAAATTGGAGAGTGATTGAGAAAGAGAGAATAATAAGCCTGACGTAATAGTTAGGAATGAAAGCATCTCATGGCAATGAAATGATATTCAAGACTGTCAAGACTAGGTGTATGTTGACTGGATCAACAAGTCTGTGGGTCAGGGACGCGATGATATTCGTATAAACAGGTTTCCAACAGCAGCAACGAATTTAATGATGATTGTTTTGCGTTGAGATATTCCTCGTTGGAGGGCATGTGGAACAAGAAACGCATGCCATCCTTTGTAGACAAAGAAGGTTACAGCAATGGACAGTAAGATGAAATTAGAAACTGGCAGTGCTGTAGTCGAGTCCATCCCATCCGAGTCCGAGTCCAAGTCCAAGTCCGAGTCCTGGCATCCGAGTCCCGAGTCCTGGACATCCGAGGCGGAGTCCGAGTCCGAGTCCCGATGGGAACATCTTAAATTGCAATTTTGTTTTTACGTCACGCTATTTGTATTATGATTAATGCCTTACTGTGAACTCTCTATAACATAAATAGTTTCTAGTTCATTGAAAACTTCCATAATTTTGTCAGAGAATTTAGTTTATTGTAACTTTTCTTTACGAATGCGGACAACTATAAAGGCTTGCTCACAAATGAGTAATTTGTCGCCGTGACATGTCGCTTGGTGCTTAAGAAGGTTTAAGTTCAGTAAGATTTCCAGCTATTAACACTAAAAATTCTGACAGAAGGTAAGAAAATTGAATTGGAAACGTTGAGATAAAAGTTTATGGTTATATTTTCGGTGATGGTTTGGAGTACTGGTGGAATTTCAGAAGTTTTATTGACCAAAATACAAACAAGTGAACATGCACTTCTTTTGTGCCAAGGTACATGTCTCGTGACAAAAAACGACCCATATGGGAACAAGCCTTATCAGGCCAAGTATTTTGCATGTATCCACAGTTATTATAGAGAGTTGACTGTATTGTTTCTGTGATACCTCAATGAAGGAAATATACACAAGTTATTCTGTTATTTGTTCATTTCAAAGACCTGTAATTTTTTTTTAAACGAAATTCTATCAACATATCAATTATAAGTAAACAGAACACAACGCCATAAAGGAAGACATTCCAATCACAATTAAAGGGTCTCTGAGGTCAAAAAAATAATTTGTATACAGTTAGAATGTATAAAATTAACCCCAAATAACTTTACCCGGCATTCTACAGGTTAGCGGTTAAGGAGTTAGAAGAGAATAAAGGACAGCGTGAACGAACGACGCGCGGAACTCAACTGGAGTTGAGTTCCGCGCGAGCAGTTTTCTATGCGTGTGCGTTTTTTTATGCGTGCACGTTCGGCGAACGCCAAGACGCGATAGTGGAATTATCGCGATCGCAATTATCGCGTTGTCGTCTGCTGTGTACAGCGCCGGGGCTGACAAACACTCGAAAATTGATTTGGGGCGGAACTTACGGATAATATTCAACCCCAAATGAAACAACAAATGAATAAAGGATACAACGCAAAATGTTATTATCCAATTGGAAATTAATTTGCCGCGTAACTTATGGATAATCTACAACCCAAATAAAACAACAAATGAATGAAGTCATACAACGGAGAATGTTTTTAAAGAATCAAAAATTGATTTGGGGCGTAACTTACGGGGATTCTATACCCCAAATTAAACAACAAATGAATGAAGTATACAACGCAAAATATTAATATCGAATAGAAAATTAGTTTGGCGCATAAATTACAAAGAATCTACAGACCAAATGAAACAACGAATAAATTAGAACTAAGACGCAAAATACATTTATCGAATCGAAAATTGATTTGGCACTTAACTTAACGATAATATACAACCCAAATAAAATATAAAATTAATGAAGTATACAACGCACTATTTTTTTATCGAATAGAAAATTGGTTCGGCGCATAAATTACAAAGAATCTACAGACCAAGCGAAACAACAAATAAATTAGAAATAAGACGCAAAATACATATATCGAATCGAAAATTGATTTGGCGCTTAACTTAGGAATAATATACAACCCAAATAATATATGAAATGGATGAAGTATACAACGCAAAATGTTTATATCGAATAGAAAATTGGTTCGGCGCATAAATTACAAAGAATCTACAGACCAAGTGAAAAAACAAACATATTTATCGAATCGAAAATTGATTTGGCGCTTAACTTAGGGATACAACTCAAATAAAACAAAATGAATGAAGTATTCGACGCAAAATGTTTTTATCGAAATGAAAATTATAAGTTGGCGCGTAATTTATGAAGAATCTACAACCCAAATAAAAGATGAAATGGATGAAGTATACAACGCACATTTTTATATCGAATATGAAATTGGTTCGGCGCATAAATTACAAAGAATCTACAGACCAAATGAAACAACAAATAAATTAGAAATAAGATGCAAAATACATACATCGAATCGAAAATTGAATTAGCGCTTAATTAAGGGATAATATACAACCCAAATAATATATGAAATGAGTGTAAGTATACAACGCAAAATGTTTTTTTATCGATTGGAAATTGATTTGGCGCGTAACTCATGGATAATATACAACCCCATAAAAACATGAAATGGATGAAGTATACAACGCACAATTTTTATATCGAATAGAAAATTGGTTCGGCGCATAAATTACAAAGAATCTACAGACCGAAAGAAACAAGAAATAAATTAGAAATAAGACGCAAAATACATATATCGAATCGAAAATTGATTTGGCACTTAACTTAGGGATAATATACAACCCAAATAAAATATGAAATAAATGAAGTATACAACGCAAAATGTTTTTATCGAAATGAAAAGTATAAGTTGGTGCGTAATTTATAGAGAATCTACAAACCAAATAAAACAACAAATGAATCAGCATTCAACACAAAACGTTTATGTCGAATATAACATTGGTTTGGCGCATAAATTACAAAGAATTTACAGACCAAATGAAACAACAAACAAATTAGAACTATGACGCAAGATACATTTATTGAATCAAAAATTGATTTGGCGCTTAACTTAGGAGTAATATACAACCCAAATAAAATATGAAATGAATGAAGTATACAACGCAAAATGTTGTTGTTGTTGTTGTTTTTTTTATCTAATTGGAAAGTGAACTGGAAATTGATTTGGCGCGTAACTTACGAATAATATACAACCCAAATAAAACATCAAATGGATGAAGTATACAACGCAAACTGTTTCTATCGAACTGAAAATTCAGTTGCCGCGTAATTTATGGAGAATCTACAACCCAAACAAAACAACAGATGAATCAAGTATTCAACGCAAAACGTTTAAATCGAATAGAAAATTGGTTTGGCGCATAAATTACAAAGAATCTACAGACCAAATGAAACAACAAATAAATTAGAACTAAGTCGCAAAATTCATTTATCGAATCGAAAATTGACAGTTTTTTTTTTTTTTTTTTTTTTTTTTTTAAATAACACACACGCACACCCTGGTATCAATATGCCTTTAGCACTTCATTTATTTGATGTATGATAAAAGAGCAATGTAGATAAAAATGCCTTGCTCAGGGGCATAAGTGCCGTGCCGGGGATCGAACGCCCGATCCTCGCATCTCCAGTCAAGCGCCTTAAACCACTGGACCACGGCACCTCCACCAAGAAGGTCACCAAGAAGAAGCCGGCAACACACCCACCTGCTGCCGAAATGATAACTAAAGTGAAGACTTTTTTTGTTTTAAATAATATTTTATTTCTTCCTCATATATAACATATGGAAATAATATATTACATGAAATCATTTATAAACATTTTTACTGATTATAAAAGAATATAAATTATACCAATCAGAAAAAGTAAACTTAGAATCAAATCTATACACATTTCTTTAACAATTTATAATCAAAATGGAATAGTAATATAGAACAGAATCTTGATACAGGAAACTCTATGAATTGCATTATAAAACACAAAAAAACAAACACACATATATATATAGATAGATCTCAAATTAAACATGCTTTTTTTCTTCCATTTACAATATCCTTTAATCAAAATGATTTTTGAGGAAGTTATGAGAAAAAAAATCAAAAAAATCACACACTCACACACGCTTCACAAACCAACCCCCCCCCCCCGAAAACTACAAATAAGAAAAGAAACAAAAAAAACAAAAAAAACAAAAAAACAAAAAAAAAAACAAAAAACAAAAAACAAAAAACAAAAAAAAAACAAACAAAAACACAATAAAAAAAAACAACAACACACACACACACACAAAAAAAGAAAAGATACGGACCTCAACTAGGGAAGGACTGCTAGGGTAGAGGGCTGTGAGGTTGATTCTTCGAAGTGTTCCCATTTTTTAAAGTGAATTGACAAAGTTCCCTTTTCCATTGCAAGCCTTTTCTCTTCTTTTCTATTTTCAAGTAATTTATCTTTAATTTCATTTACATTTGGAAGTACCCCCCCTTTTCTCTACCATGAAAGATCATAAATTTAATCAAAATTATAATGTGGTTCAATAATTGCTCTGTTTCCATATTAGTCCCATTTATTCCAATATGAATTTCTTTCCAAGATAATTTCTTTAAAATCGGTAAATTAAATTTATCAGCACATTTTTCCCACAATCTTTTAATTATATTACATTAAAAAAATACATGTTGATAGGTTTCTTCCAAAATATTGCAATATGAACACAAACCATTTACACGAAGTTTGAATCTATGTAAGTGATGGTTTGTATAGACTATTCTATGCAATAATTTAAACTGAAACTCTCTCAGTTTACTATCTAATGTACACAGCCTTGGCTGAACAAAAATCTTTTCCACTTCCTTAATTGTGATATTATAAAGTTCCATTAAGTTATAACATGCTGAGCTAATTTCTACATTCTTCTTTATTTGACTGCTATACACCATCTTTGCACTTATTTCTTCAAATTTATAAACATTCTTTGCAAATACTATTTCTAAACTGAGACCGCAGTGGATAGACTTCCTTGCAGGCTGAACGTTCTTTTTCCATTCATGAGGAATTATTGAATATATTTTTTCAATTTTTGTAATTTCTTCTTTACTTAAACCCATAGAAAAAAAATATGCATCCTTTTTTAATAACCCTTGTTCATCACAAATATGGTGAAGTCGATATATATTTTTCAAAAACAAATTTTCATCAAATAAAGTGTGGCCTTCCAGCTGAATAGACTTATTATTATACAAGATTTCATTTCCCTTATATCTCTCTTCTACTTTGACGTAATTTTTCATGTCCGTCCATGTTTCCAGTAAACTTCGATAAAAGGTAGGTAACTTGATATCCACAGTGTTGTCCCAATAATTACAATAAAAAATTAAATTACCTCCCATTGGTCTCATCAAAAATTTGAAGTAATTTTTCCAATTGATACCTTGTTTTCCTGTAACAAGCCTTTTTATCCACATTATTCTTTGTGCTTTTACAAACAATCTAAAATTCATCATTTTGAGCCCACCTTGCGGATAGTCTAAAATTATTATGCTCTTTTTTATTTTGCTTCTACCTCTCCACAAAAAATCAAAACATATTTCTTCAATCTCGCTATATACCCACTCTGGAACTGGCATCAATGATGATAAATATATCAATTTGGAATAGCCATATACTTTCATTAATTGAATTTTTCCCATTAACGTTAAATCACGTTGCTTCCACCAAGTAAACAATTTTTTAATCTTGCTCAATATTTCTTTGTAGTTCATTTTTTCCTTGATATCTTCGTGTATCGAAAAATAAATTCCTAATATTTTAACAATATCGACCTTCTTTCCAAAAGGGAATGTATGAGTGGATAACTGTGGACCTAAAGGTAATATAAATGTCTTGTCATTGTTTAACTTTAATCCTGATATTTTATAAAATGCTTCAAAAATGCGTTCAATTTCCTTAAATGAGTGCGAGTCTTTAATAAAAAGCGTTATATCATCTGCGTACAAAACTTGTTTTATTTCTGTATTTCCAAAACTGATTCCTTTTACCTGATGATTATTTCTAATCATATGAGCTAAAATTTCAATACACAAAACAAATAAATATGGAGAAAGGGGATCTCCCTGCCTTACTCCTCTTTCAACCTTGAAGTAACCTGTTGATGTGCATCCATTTATAACACAACTTTCCGTATATTAGTATAAAAAATATTAACCCATTTACAAAACCTTGGTCCAAAATTAAATGATTTTAATACCTTATGTAAAAATAAATGTGACACAGAGTCGAATGCTTTTTCGAAATCAATGGCTATCAAAAAAGCTCGTTCTCTATAAAAAGAAGTATGAAAGATCATATCATCTATTATTCGTATTGCTTCTCCAATGTTCCTTTCTTTAACATAGCCCAGCTGATCAAAACCTACAATTTCCGGTAAAACTTCTTGTATTCTCTTTGAAAGTACCTGAGATAAAATTTTATAATCTACGTTTAATAACGAAATCGGTCGGTAATTTTTAATAAGTTCTGGATCTTTGCCGTCTTTATGTATCAAGGTAATAACTGCTTGCCTTTGAGAGGCTGATAATTCTCCCAGTTGCAGAGCCTCATTAAAAGATGCAAGGACTAGATCTCCAATTACTGGCCAAAATTTCTGATAAAATTCTACACTTAAACCATCATTTCCTGGAGATTTGTTAAGTTTCATACCTTTTAATATTTCTACACATTCTCTTTCAACGATTGTTCCTTCACATAAATTTCGTGATGTATCATTTAACTTTGGTAGGTTATTAGAAAAGACGTTCCTGAATCGATATATCGTTAGGTGAGCTATCGTGATCGATCGACTAGTCTTTGCTCAAGTCTTATTTATATTAATTTTGGGGGGTATTTTATTTTCAAAAATCAATATCTCCTGTATCCTGTCACCGTTGAATGTCGTGTTAAGTTTTCTGGGGTTGATTTTGTGTAAGCTAACTATACACAAATTATTTTTTCAGGCCTCAGGTACCCTTTAAGGTTAAAGTTACCTCAAGTTTAATGAGACAATGGTCAACTCTCAGTCGCGGCGCCGCTAAGGGGCGATTGCATGTTTACAATTCTATAACATAACTTTGCCAAAAGGTAGCACAATCCTATGTAGAGTCTAATAAAGGAACTCTAATCCAATGGCGCAAAAATAATAGGTTGAATGCCACCAAAGCCAGATTATAGAAAAGAAAGTTTCCAACTGAAATGGAAAAAAAGAGGGAAAAAACAATATTTCACCAAGAACACCAATCATGCCAACAGTTCAATCTTATCAAATAGCTGATTAAAGTAATAAAAACGTGAATCGTCAAAAACCTTATAAAACCCTTGTACATATAATTATATCAGCTAGTTCATTAAAATGTCTTAATGGCTTGCAATACAAGTGCAACATTAACACTCATTTTGGAAACTGACTACATGACTAAGTGACTCAAGTAAAACGAAAGTAAAACCGTTTGACACTGCCAAAAATTGTAAATTGCAAACTTGGACTTTTTGCCACATTTGACTTTTTGCCACAGGAACATAGGTTGCAAGTAAAAAGATATATTTAAAGATCACAACTGTATTTCATAATACTGGCTTGAAATACAAGTGGAATAGTAATCTGTTTGAGACTGCCCATATTGCAAGATATCCCAGAATGGGGTCTATGCATGGGGAAACATGTGTTATAGATTAATCTATCTCCAAATGGTTAATATCAATTTCACTACTGGTCTGTGTCATACGTGTATAACGAGAGTATACGACCATAAAACAACTAATCTTAACGTCTATTTGGGCACATTCTCGTACCGTTTCGGCAATCGAGCAAAGTGATCGAAAATAACGGGGTTTTTTGCGTGCCCCGGGTAATTTTTTGAGCTAAAATTAAAAGCGGAAAAAGGACGAAATTACCGAGCCCGAGTCACGAGTCACCATTGGTCGAGTCCGATTCCGATTCCGATTCCGAGTCCGAGTCCGAGTCCGAGTCCTGAGAAATAGGGACTCGAGACCGGTCTCGAGTCTGAGTCCTGACTTCGAGAGTCCTACAGCACTGGTAATTTTGGTAGTATACATGTATCTCTTATTAAATTGGGCATTATTATTATATTATGGTGAAAGAGATGTGTCCTACACAGGACGCTGTTGCTGTTTTATGTTCATGCGATTATAAAAAAAGAAATAGAGCTGGAAACTAGGAGCTACGACTAGGTTTATGTCTTATTTTCATTTAAAGAGTTATGTTCTGGACAGAACCCTCTGGTTTTTCTGCACAGACTTAGGCGCTTAAGCCTATAGTATCTTACTATGACTTCACAACAACTAGAAATAGTTAACAGTCACTCTTGTAGAAGAAAATATGTTTCATCTCATGAAGTGTTCTTGACCAATGCATGTACATGAAACTTTCTATATAAAGGGATATAACAGCATTTCTTGATACAAATACGGATCTTGGTAGACATGTATTACTCTACGCACGCGTGCACTCAACAGATCCCACAGATTGCAGAGAGCATAGAAAAGGGTCAAAAGAATGTCATTTTGTAAAATATCTGCCTGTATCTGACCTTTTTGCAGATTTATTTCGTATCCACGTTTCTACATCACGATGAGATAAAGAGTACTCATTCATCTTTTTATACTATTGATTGTATCGAAGTTCATTCACATCGTGAAGTATTGTTAAATTTGAAAAGAAATTTTCAATTGGGGCCTACATTCCTTTACTTCAAACTTAGGTCTTTATGTAAACAGGTACAGACAGCATATGTGCCGTCATGCCCTTGGATAAAGTCAAAAGCAGGATCCAGACAGTGCCCCATACCCCCCCCCCCCCCAAAAAAAAAACAAAACAACAACAACAAACAAACAGCAACAAACAAAATCAGTCAATCAAAACAAATATGAATAAATAAAAGTAAAAAACTGATTAAATAAATGAATCAATCAATTAAAAAAAAATTAATAAAAAGGGTTGTTGTTGTTTTTTTTTTTTATAAATCAGGGATTAATACATCAGTCACACTGCCAAACCGACTTCTCACCGACTCCAACCCGACCGATTCATTAGCCATTCCGATATTCGGAGTAATGTATTTTTTGTTCGGTCTCTTGTCGGTCTAAAGTTGGTCTCGTTGGTATAACTGAGGTATAAGTGATGTTCTAGTCGGTATCCCTATAATAATGGAATATAATTTTGGTAGTATACATGAATATCTCTCATTAACCCTTTCAGGACAAGAATTATTTAAGGGCTAAATTGATCACATTTTGTTCTTCAAATTGGCAACAATAATATTTTTCTTTTAGTGCTACATGGTTCTAATAAGGTGTGATGTTTTTAAAACAGTATTCATGGTTAAAAATTTTGTTGAAAAGTTGAAAAGTGGCCAATTTTGATGAAAAACAATGATTTTGAACCTCTCAATGTGTTGCCAATTTAAGGATTTTAAAGCTTATTCTTGTTTTAAAAATTCCTGGCATCAAACGCAATATGGTCATGAAACAAAAATACATTAGTGTGTGCAGAAATTTTTGCTCTTTCAACTCAGGCATCTGGTATATTTTCTAGAGCTCTAAATCAAAAGTTATTGAGCCAAACCACAAAATCTGGTCAATTGTCTCGAAAGGCTTAAATTGGGCATTACTTTACTCTTGAAAGACCCTGAAAAACATAATTCATGTGAAATATGATAGTCAAAGAGATGTGTCCTAGACAGAACGTTGTTGCTGTCATGCGATTATAAAAAATGAATAGAGCTGGAAACAAGAAGCTACGACTAGATTTATGTCTTAACTTCATTTAAAGAGTTATGTTCTGGACAGAACCCTCTAGTTTTTCTGCAGAGACTTAGGCGCTTTAGCTTTAATAATATATTATCTTACTCTGACTTCACAACAATTAGAAACAGTAAACAGTCACTCCTGTTGAGACTTTCTAAAAGGGATATTACAGCATTTCTTGATATAAATATGGATCTTGGTATACATGTATTACTCTACGCACGCGTGCACTCAACAGATCCCACAGATTGCAGAGAGCATAGAAAAGGGTCAAAATAATGTCATTCTGTTAAATATCTGCCTATATCTGGCCTGTTTACAGATTTATTTCAAATCCACATTGTTTACATCACGATGAAAAAGAGTAGTAGGCATTCATTTTTTTTATACTGTTGATTGTATCGAATTTCGTTCACATCGTGAAGTATTGTTAACTTTGAAAAGAAATTTTCAATTGGGGCCTACATTCCTTTACTTCAAGCTTAGGTCTTCAGGTAAACAGGTTCAGACAGCATATGTGCCGTCATGCCCTTGCGTAAAGTCAAAAACAGAATCTAGACAGTGCCCCACCCCCACCCCCCAAAAAAAATAATAAAAAAATGAAAATAAATAAATAAATGAATAAATAATAAAAGAAAAAATGAATCAAAAAGTAAAAAAACTAATTAAATAAATGAATAAATTAATTCTTAAAAAGATTAATAAAAAAAGGTTGTTTTTCTAATTTATAAATCAGGGATTAATACGTCAATGGCGACAATTTTTTTTCTCCAGCCCCTCAAAAAGTAGCTCAGTGGGGGGGGGGGGGGGTTCAAACCTTTTGCTCCATGATTCTCTGACAAGCCAAAAAAAAAATCAAAAGTTGTCAGGGGGGCACTCTGCCCCCTGCCCCCCCCCCCCCCCACTCCCCTTGTACGCTAGTGCCCCGAATGGCCAAGTATCAGTCGGTTTGGATTCGGTTTGGCAGTGCGGCTCGGGTATTTATTAGTATTTATTAGTATTTATTAGTCACTCAGCATGTACATGTATGTACATAGGCCTTCTGCAACCGAACAGTGTAAATAAATGCAAATTATACCTTACATACAGTGATGTTATTAGTACATTCTGTTACTAATATACCTACACAATGGCAACTGATTCTTCATACCACTAGCTTCCGTACCACGGAAGTTTCTACCTATGACAACTAGAATTTTTTTTTTTCGTTGTTTGAAATTTTCATAACTCATTTCCCGGTCCCACATACGCAGACGCTATTGATCAGTTGAATATTGTACACAGGTACGTAATCAAATATAATTACCATCTCCTTTCTGCGCTTTCAAAACTATTTTATCATCCCTATATAATTGGTGTATTATTGATGCACTCGTGCGGATCAATATAGGGCTTCACATATTCTTTTTTTTTCCCCCGCGTGAGTATGTACAGTCCAGTCAACGTCAATTCATGGAGCTACGAGTAATGTATCCATCGATCATGTTTTAGCGCTACCATGAAGTGTCGACATTAATTTTGCTATGTTTTCTGAACCTTTACAGAACTGGCCAAATTATTTGGGATTTGGGATTTATCATGCTTATGCAGTGTTTCTGCTTCTTACATACCGGTGCAGTAGGACCCTCAATCACTGTGCAAGCAAACGCAAGACTTTAAATATCCGAAAATGAAGTGTTGTCGTTTGGGAATAGTTCAGTCTCCTTGTTTCCCTTTAGTCCTGCTAAATTTTATGGTATGCTGTTCCATGGTTGGACTTATAAAAACCATGGGTGTGTTGTTCGGCGATATCTCAAAGTCAATACAAATGAATTCGGTAGATCTGGGCACTACACTTGGCCTCTTTTATGCAGGAGGATTGGTCATGAGTAAGTACACTAAACATTTTATTTAATACTATATTAATACTACATGTATAGAGAGAGAGAGGGGGTTATATAATTATACCCAACACAAAAAGGAAGGAAACTTCAATTTGATCGATTATATTTCTTTAAAATTAGAAGAATATAGGTCGTATTGTATATCATTTTAAAGAACATACATGCACTTGAAATGATTGCTGAATGGGGCGTGTGCAGGCGGCGTAAATGAGGGGAAGAGGGGAGGGGGGGGGGATATCCAACGTTCAAAGTCATATGAACACAATAACACATCGGGATCTATTTTCTATCTTGTGTTAATGATTGATTAGTGGGGTCTCCAAGGACATTTCCATTGTTAAAAACTCCTTGCTGTATTTCATTAATTTCATTAAATGTCTTTTGCGTGTGTGATTGAGAGTACTTGTCCGTGTTTGTTTGCTTGTTTGTTGTTTGTGTCTGCAGTCACATTGTGCGTTTTGTATTTGTTGTTTGTATTTGTTTTTTGTCATAGTGTCATGATTCTGCACTTGTGTTCGTTGGACTGGATATCATTCACTCAGATAAACGAGGCAGAATAAACCACTACATCATTTTTTAAACACTCAAGTCAATTTTGCAACTTTTCTCCTCCGCCCCCCCCCCCCCCATTTACTCGACATGCACATGTCCCTTTTGACAAAGCATATGGTAAGGTTGGATAGAGAATTGCTTCAAATTTAAGATGATACCAAACATGACAAATATTATTCTAATACTACGGAAATGTAATCGATCAAAGTGGAGTTTCCTTACTTTTGTGCTGGGTATATATATATATATATATATATATATATATATATATATATATATATATATATATATATATATATATATATATATATATATATACATATATACATATATATATATATATATATATATATATATATATATATATATATATTAGATAAGACCAAACCATGACGTTGTGGAAATAGTGTTATTTCATGATCTTTGATTGTGTAGACTGTGCCTGAAAAGTTGTGAAACTCGGGTTAGATCGAAGATGTCTTTTATATTTCATATTTTCCCTTTGCATTGATGCAACATTAATCTTGTGAGTTGGGAATGCACAGAAAAGGAGAAGGGGAAAAAAAAAGAAGAATAAAAGAAGAAGAAAAAATATATACAGTGCGTCCCAGAATAAACGAAACCATAAAACAAAGGGTTAAAGTGACCACACTATGTGCTCTATGACAATAATTATCTATTTTCCATAAACTAGAAGTATTATGCTTTTAAATGATGGTTTTGATGGCATCAACCCGTACATGCTTTATCGAGCAGCAGTATTTTGACAATGAAATGTAAAAACTCAGTTGTGCCGGATTTGGGTAAAACCATGAAAACGTTAGGATCACATGCGAACATGACCCAAATGTAACATGACTTTTAAAACCCTATGAGAAGACTGTTTTCATATCTTTCTTTCAATAATGAGGGCAAGGATACTGCCCTCATCATAAAATAAAGGATGGTCAGTGTATTGTCGATGTTGAGGGTAAAGAAAGGGATTGTTTTGTATTGAAATGGTACCTGCATTCAAAATGAAAAGGAATTTTTTGGATTTTTCTGAACTGAAGTTTCATTTAACAAAGCGGACTGGGTTCATGTTTGTAACCTGGTAACTAAATTTAGATTTGAAAATCGGGTAATTGGGTTTTGTGATAAAGCTCTAATACTGACAGTAAACTCAGAAAGGGGGATTTATTTGTCCGTTGTTTGTCTCTTTGTCTCTTTTAGCTCCCATTGCGGCTGCGTTGTTTAGCCGAAATGCCCATCCTCGCCTCCTGCTTGTAATTGCTACTACGATAGGAAATGGTGGAACAGTTCTCGCTTCTTTGGCCACCAGCAAGATCCTGTTGTTCATTGCCTTTGCGATATCCGGTGAGCCATTTAGTAGTTATGGTTTATATAGAGTTCTATCATTATTTTGCAGTGACGATGACGTTTGTGTTCATATGGATACGAGTCACAAGTGGCGTAGCTTGGGTCATGACAGTAAGGGGGCACAGACATCATGGGGGCACCTGTCCTACTTCATGAATGAAATGTGAATTTATATAAGAAATTTGATAAGGCGGACGGTGAGGGAGGGATCGTTTCATCTCTTTATCAAATTTTCTTTCCCCTCTTTTTAAATTTTTTCTCTATTTCCCCTTTTTTTTCAACATTCGATTGCAGGACACGTGCCCCCTCCCCCCCCCCCCCCGGCCCCTCCAGACCCCCTTGTAACTACGCTACCATTGGCTATTGCGAGTCGGGAACTGTATAAGGAATTCAAATCTTCCAACATGCAGGGACCATGTCCTTCCCTTCTGCCTGAGAGAGGAAGTCTCGTTCGTATTTTGTTGTCTCTTGCGTATATTATTTTTTTCTTAAACGTAATCATCGATTCCAGCCATAATGCACGACTTGTGTTAGAATAAAAAGAAAATGTCCATTTCCCATGGTGGAATAACAACGGTGTATTAACTTTGTTTTGAAATAGCCGAATAGATTAAAATGACGATTAGTATCACACTACAGTGCGAGTCAGAAAAATGTTACACTTTTTGAATTGAGTATTGTTTTAAAAATTGTGGGATTAACAGAATATTTTTAGCATGTATGGATAGAGTATATATTCCTTTGTTGTTTAACAACATTTGTTTCAATGTTGCTGTTACGGTTGAGTGCACAACAGCCATTGTTTGAAAGATAGTCAAAACTCATTTGCGCCAAGTAGTATGATTACCTGCTGAGACAGAGACAACAACATTCACACAAACAATGTGCGTAAAGTTTATGCATATGTTTAATCAAGACATATAAATATGAGAACCAATAAATAAATGAATATATAAATAAAGCCAGAAGTCATAACATTCAGTGATCTTCACTGAAAAGTCCTTTTCCATAGTCATTTTGGGCACTTGGACATAGCTTTCAATCTTCCACATGGCGTCAGTTTCTCTCGATGCATTTCTGAGCTCGATGGAGCATCGCTGCCATTGGCCCTAAGAAGTGCCTGCCTGACTGCAAGTCATCCAGGTCTGCAGGTTGGCTGCTGTACACCTTGGACTTCAGGAACCCCCAGACGAAGAAGTCCATGGGTGTTTAGTCTGGAGATCTTGGGGGTCATTCCACAGGAGCCGTTTAGCATTAGCTTCAAATTCAAATTCAAATTGGTTTTATTTGATCTCGACTAAAAGTCCGAAAACTAGTTTACAAACATGTCATACATTGAATTATTGTTATAAGAAACAACAAAAGCCCCTTGCCTGATTTGGAATAACTCAATTATCATTACAAAAGGCCTTTTTGCTCACTGTGCAATCTAATCCAAATCAGGCAAGGCATTGTTGATGTTGGCGCAAATGAGTTTTCACCCAGACACATTAAGGACGTTCCACAGTTAAAGTCAAATCCATGTCATTTTCACCAAACTTTGCATACAGTTACTTTGGTCCATGAGAAGCCCAAATACGCGTAGAAAATTATAGGTCCATGTGCTTACCTTTTTTCTTCTGGTGCGCCTGTTCACGACTATTTCAAACATAATTGTCACGGTAACGACATAACCTGTAATTGTTTATATTCTACGTACGAAGAGTGAGTTAACAGTTCATGTGACTGTCAAACGCACACTTTTGAACCAGTGTATAAAAAAGAAGGAAATTGTAAGTCGTTTTACGTGACGAAATTTTTACTCATAATTCTATTTACTCATGTCTTTGACTGTAGGGATAATGATCATTAGACATACATGACATATGGCATAGACCCCCTGTTCTTAAAGTGCCGCCCATGGGCCGCTTGCGGCCCGCGAGACGATTTCATGCGGCCGCCAAAATATCTAATTTGAACAAAAAAAAAAAATTGTTTTAAGTAATATATGGATACATATATCCTGACTATCGGTATGATTGCGCTCGTTCGCAAACAACAACAAAAGCCCCTTGCCTGATTTGGAATAACTCAATTATCATTACAAAAGGCCTTTTTGCTCACTGTGCAATCTAATCCAAATCAGGCAAGGCATTGTTGATGTTGGCGCATATGATAAGTATGTTAAAAAGTGTAACATTTTTTTCTGACTCGCACTGTATAATTCCTGTTAATACTCGAATATTTTGATTTATTGTTGTTGTTGATATATTACAGGAACTGGACATAACATTGTACTTTTAACATGTTCGACTGCATTAGGAAGATATGCAGGTGAAAACTTCAACGTCCTTTACAGCCTTTCCACTTGTGGAAACTCCGTGGGAATGGTTCTACTCCCTTTTCTCGCGGAAGAGCTGCTTGATGTGTACGGATGGCGAGGTGTTCTGCTGATCCTAAGTGGTCTCCTGTCAAACGCGATGCCCTGTGCCATGGCTATTCGTATAGCCCCAGAAGGTCTTGCAGGAACAGATGATAAAGAATTGCAGGGAAGTGTCCAGATGGACAATGTTCCTAATTTGGTAGTTCCAGAAGGAGTTTCGGATGTAGGATTCGACATTTTCCATGCAACTACGGACAATGTCGATAATGATAGGGTCAAAGACATCGATAGAGCACCACTCTTGACTCTTTCAAAGGAACATGGTGGAACGACGGACGATTCGGATCCTTCATTTGGCCAACACATCAATGAACTTGCTCACAAGAACCGTCTTGATTACATAATCGACATCCCTGGGGAGATTTCATTGTGGTTTCGAAGCACAAACTTTTATACCGACCCAATCTCTACTTTCATTTTCTTGTCCAATGCTGTACTATACTTTGTATACACCGGATGGCATTCATTTCTTATTCCACATGCGCTGCAACGAGGAATCTCACAACACAATACAATCATTATTGTTTTCGTAGCTGCTATTGGTAACCTATCTATTAGACTCGTCATCGCTTTCTTAACTCACAGGCATGTTGATCCTATCAGTATGCATCTAGTTTTTACAATCTTCAATATTCTATCGTTGGCGTGTGATGCTTTTATCCCCAACTTTTACGTCATGCTGGTGACGTCATGGTGTTCAGCTGCTGCTATTCCCGGAAGAGCCGTTCTAGCACCTTTAGCGATCAGAGACAGAGTTTCCGACAAAAACTTTGCAATGGCGATGAGTGTGGATACTGTCTTGGTTGATTGCGGAATTTTCCTGGGTGGATATATTTCAGGTATGAAATGCATAATGCTAATATACTGAACAGAAATGAAATGAGTGAAGGGATTGGGGGGGGGGGGGGTCAAGGGGCCTCGAGGGATCATTTTAAAAGAGAAGGGAAGGCTGTTGGCAAAAAATGTCAAGAAGAAAGAACTTCCAAACATGCCAAAATACACTTTGCCACCGATTAGAAAGCACATTCGCAGCGGTGACGTGGAAACTAACCATGCTAACCATGCTAACCATGCTAACGGGGACATTCCAAATGAAAAAGTATTTGTTCCTATCTAGTAAGAGTAAGGGAAATTTGATTCAGACTGTTTCTGGTTTATTGCACATAATGTATAAGTCAATTACGGAGTGTCCCCAACTTATAAAATTAAAAAGAAATATTTCTGAGAAATATTAAATTGCACTTTTCTTAATAAGAGTTTAATTCTATGATTAAAATGTTTCTGCATCTGTACGTCTTGCATAACAGCGGTCTATGAAGTGAAATATTCAAATTTTCTCTTTTAATCGTTGGATTTCTTGTCTTCGAGTTATCTCGAATCTCGAATGAGGGTGATTATCATGACAGTGATAAATACCAGCGGAAATCAGCTCGATGAAAACATTCATTAGACTTCTAATGAGTATGAATTAATACTCGTTTATTTCTCCCCCCCCCCCCCTCCTCTCTTTTTTTCTTCCTTTCTATCTGTCGTTTCGTCCTCCTATCCCGCCTTGTCTTTTCACCACAGGACTTATTGCTGCCAGTTTTTCATCATATGACGCGACATTCAAACTTCTTGCCGCAGTCGATGTACTCACATTTATCTTTATGTTACTGCCAAAATTATCTAAGAAACCCAATTAGCCCTACTTATAGGGAGATGAATTCTTATTTTGACTAAATTAGCATAAACATTGTCACAAAAATATGCCTTTGAATTACTTTAGTGTTATTCCTTTTAACAGCGAACTAATCATGTGATTATTTGACATAATTATACAGGCCTAATTATGCAAATAAATTGATACTGTAAATGTATGTATGTATTTATTCATTGAACTTCAATATTTCTTTCGAATATAACAGCAATAATCACAACAATAATGATGATAATAATAATAACACTAACACAGTTATGACAAAAACAGAAAATATATCGTCAGTATAGCATTGGAAGCATAAACAAAAACAAAAACAAAATACTCATAATTGATCAACTTGACAATGTCTTTCATGAAATATAAATTATCAGATTATGTACAAATAGTGTAAGGTGATGAGAAAAAGAGCCATTAAAAGAATTATATACATATATAGGTATGCCTAATAATAAACAATTTAAAGGTTACCACGTTGATCAATAGTATATCGCAAAAAATTGGCAAATTCTTGTATGAGAGCGTCTTCTTTGAGTGATATTATGAATATGAATCTCTCCAAACTGTTTACGCTTTCAAAGTTATCACCGAGTGCTTTAAGATTATTAAAAAACAGTTCTCTTCTTATTCTAAATTTATCACACTGCATGACATAATGGAATTCGCCTCTTACTGTTTGCATACTACATTCTTCACAAAAACGTATATTCACTGGTATTTTGTGAGGGCGATGATATCTTCCTTTTTCAATTGGTAGGTTATGTGAACTTATGCGAAGTTTGCAGATGTTTGCAGATGTAAATGTTTGTTTTTTTCAATCTCGTGACGGCATGCGTGCAATTTACGCAATGAAAAAGGTTTCATGCGGAGTGTGGTTGCGGTGATCGAAAACTAATTTTATTTCTATATGAATAGTGATGGAAGTTTGAATGTACATCTGATGCAGTAGAAGAAACAGGCTCAAACAGGACACGGAGAAGTAGTCCAGGGCCCTCTTGCATAAAAAGTTGCAATTAAACGCAACTCGATTTTCAACCCAGGATTGCGTATTTGGGACTTGTGTTTGATTTATTGAGTTGCGTTTAATCGCAGCTTTTTATGCAGGAGGGCCCAGTCATGTTTTAAACTAATAAACTAATAAATCTGCACAACTTACCAAATTATCTTTAATAATAATGATAATTATAATGATACTTATAGTAATGATGATGATAATAAAATAAGTAGTAATAATAATAATAATAATAATAATAATAATAATAATAATAATAATAATAATGATAATAATTATTGTATTTATATAGCGCCTTTGCCAGAGGATACAAGGCGCTGTCCTTTGAAATTCTATAAACAAAATGAATTAAAAAGAATTGTAAAGGTATGTTTTCAGGTTCACATTCCCGCCGAGCGGATTTTCCCCAAAATTTTCACACCTTTCCGGGATTTTGAGCGAAACATGCAGAACGCGCTTTCTTCTAAAAAAAAAACTTCTCTCAAGATGAAATCAAATTTACTTGCCCCTTAACCCTAATCACACTGTGTAGCCACACTTGGGGATGTTGTATAGTATGTACTTTCTTGTTTTAAACAAATCATTTAAAATCTGTCTGTCATCACACATACTTGATCTGTATGTCAAATGATAGCTTGATATCAAATGGTTTTTTTTTCTCATGTATTTTATTATTTTCAAGGTCAATCCAAAGGTCAAAGATCATGTGACAATCGTTAGCATAATTCAATAAAAATAATTTTAAAAAAATCACAATTTTCTTTGAAATTCATCAGATTTCATCACCTCAATGCACTAATATGATGTAAAATGGTTATGATATGTTTCCTTGTCATAACAGCAACAAAATAATACTGGAATGACCATTTATTTTGGATAATTTGCAAATATTTTATGATGAATAGAAAAACATTAATTTTGTCATTATTTTTGGACAATTGAATATATGAAAACATACACCGCATATTTCTAATAAATTAACACATACAAATCAAGAGCAGCCAAGATATACACAAAGAGGATACAGTAAAGTTCTTACTACATGTGTCAAAAGCAAAATAATCAGAAACATGCCAATTAATTTGCATATTTTATAGGAAAAACATACAATATATCTCATTTCCATGTTCTGTGGCATACGGATTCCTGTTCCTCTAGATTTTCATAATGGAGCACAGTTCTGTGTCACTATAAGTCATCAACAAATTGAAATTTTACATTTCTAAGCGATGAATATATTGATAAATTAAATAATAAGAAATATTACATAATCTTCAATTCGAACAATTTTTTTTTGTTTTGAGAAATTTTATTTTGATATATGGAACGGTAATAAACGTATAACATTTTGCAACTTTTATGCATGTAGAAAGTGGCAAAGAACAATGTAGACATCAAAACAATTCATTTTGATCTAGTGATATTAAAATGAAATATATATAATTTTCCCCTCTCATCTGGAACATTTTAAAAAAAATACACAGAGATAATAGCACGTCGTACCTTTAGAATGAAATGTACATTGTTTAACTATACACTACTAGCATTTTTTTCTCTCATAAGTTTGGAATTTTTTGCAGATTAGAGTAAAATTTTGCTAACATGAGGAAATGGGAAAAATGGAAAAATTAAGTCACATGTAAGCAAATAATACAAATATAATATATTCGTATTATTTGCTATTACAAAAGCTATGAATTATTTGTCATTAATTAAAAGCACAAAACATGATGTAAAAGAGAAAGAGTTACATGTCATGGAAGTTATAAAGCTGCAGTAAAATTATGTTTTTGCCACCTCTCTGAACATGACGGTGGGTGGAAGAACCCCTTTTCGCTCTTAGACGTTTTCTATTTTTCGTTCTTGGTTTGAAACTGACAACTGAAATTGATAAACAAATAAATAATTATATTAATAAAGTAATGACATGTATTCAATACATGACTAGTCTTGAAATATCTTACTTCAATATTTGTTCATTTCCTTCACAAAAACTTGAATGATACATGGTGTATAGTAAAAGAAATACATGTGAATTTCCAGTGAATGCACTTCGATTCCTTTTTCATTCTCTGTCTCCTTCATTTTATGTTGTCTGTGATCGATCTCCCTGCCGGGCCCCACCCCCGACTATTGTATGTACGTTGCAAAACACCTATCATGACGGCAAAGCATTCAGTATATTCAATGAATTCATATCTAACTAATCAAACATTATTACTCCCTCATGATATTGCTTTTGTTCGGAAATCTTCATTGCCCTTTTGACATGTTCGATAATACCAAAGGCTATAAATACGACGAATGGTTACATCCGAATTTAACCCGTCATTATTGTGGTCGCTCGAATGGCTCGTACACGCTCACATGACGTCACACACTGTTCTACGTCAGTCAGACACAAGTCCGTAAAACCGAGCACAGGTATATACTCCGAAAACGGCGTATGGACCAAGATGAATATAGAGCCCTCATCGTTCAGTGCGAGACAGTGTGTACAAAAGTCATGGGGGGAAATCGTGCGATGTCGACCTGCTGTTGATAATATATTTTTGAAAAGTAATGCTGCGGATATATTTATTTCAAACGTTTGTCATTTGAAAGTCATTTCATATGATGAATCATTGAAGGATTTTGAAGATAATTGGCACGCAGCATTATTTTTAAAATATTATATATCGTTGGCTGGTTGACTTTGCAAGATTTTCGCCATGCCTTTTGCACACACTGCCTCGCAATGAACGATGAGGGCTCTATATTCATACGCCGTTTTTGGAGTATATACCTGTGCTCGGTTTTCCGGAGTTTGGTCTGACTGTACGTGTTGTATGGCCGCTGACTTTATTTTTCGGTCAAAAACATGCATGGTCCCTGGGACTTGTGGGGGGTCGACGAGTTGAGCCATGATTATACCCTTTTCAGAGCTTTAATTTTCATTGAAGTCACATTTTTCATATTTTCAAATATATACCATGGGAATTATAGTCATTCCCAAATCCCTGTTTTTGCGTGTTAACCGATGGCAGCTGGAAGGTCGAAAGCATGCATATTCACTGGGATATTAATAGGCGGAGTATTTTTAATTTTTTGAGCCTTTGTTAAATTTTCTGAGAGTCTCAAATAACATATTTCAAAACAAAAATTAGGGGGATTATAATCATTCTAAAATTCCTTGTTTTCGCATAAAAACCATTGGCAGGAGACATCTTGTTTAGCCAAAAGCACGCAAAGTCCTTGGGATTTATGAGGGTCTATTTGACTAGTTGAGCCTTAATTATGCCTTTCAAAGATTGAAATTTTATTGAAGTCACATTTTTTAAATATTTCAATTGGGTTGTGGGGGAATTATAGAATCATTCAAATATTCCTGTTTTTGCGTGTTAAGCTATGGCAGCTGGAAGGCCAAAAGCATGCATAGTCGCTGGGATTTATGCGGGGCCTTTTCCACTTTTGAGTCTTTATTAAAGCTCATGTACAGTAATGGTAGCAAAAAATAAAAGCTGAAAAAGTTAAGAATTACAAAAAAAGGTACCCAAATGCGACAAACATACCTATTAAAATAGATCCCTCTGGCAATCTGGAGAAAATTTAACTAAGAAAGAGTAAACTTCTACCGCGATTTATTGGACATTAACGGAGAAAAGCTGCCTCAAAAAGACTGTTACAGACACACAGACACACAAAATTAGCCAAATTATAGTAAGGATGTACATATGCTTGTTTGTTTGATTGATTGCTTGCTTTTATTTCTACGTTCTAATAACCAATAAAATGTTTTTATACATAAGTATCAAATAAGTAGAAAATCATGTATTATAACCGTGTACGTCAACCTAAGGAAAAGAAAGAAGGGGGGAAACAATGAGAGTTATAGAAAAATATACATATATACTATAATTATATACATATATTTTATATACATGGATATACGTTTTTATTTTCTTTTATTTAAGAAAAATAAGTCATTCTTATTGGGGAAAAAAGCTAGAATAAAATTATTGGATTTTTATTAGGTTATCGGCCTACTGTTGTTATATTAATTGTTGTTATTGCTCCTTTTTCATTATTGTTATGAGGCTTATTTTTATTAATTATTAATAACTCTGACCATTAACTTTTTGCAAAGAAATTCAGTGATCGCCCCCATTAACATATGTTTATGAACGTACTTGGATGGCTGGTAAGATGGCATGTCAAAAAGTGGTTGGGGGAAAGTGTGAAGTACACATTGTGTGGGCGGAGGCGATAATTTTGGGGCGCGTAATAATTTATATTAACAGTTTTTTTTTTCCGGTACATGGAAATGGCAGGAAAAATATATAAAAGAATAAATTTGTATTTTTGTAATGAATCAAAGTAAATTATGCAGCGAAAATAGTCAATTCTGACTATTTGCCAAATAAAACCAACTTTAGAAGAAGAAGAAGAAGAAGAAGAAGAAGAAGAAGAAGAAGAAGAAGAAGAAGACTCGCAGAATGAATCAGTGGAAATATAATGAGATAATAAAAAACCCTTTAAAAGTACACAAACACAAGCTTACTTCAGCCTGGGGTAACACTTTGAATCTTAGACGTCATTTGCGTTCAGAGCACAGTACTTTAAAAGTACACAAACACAAGCTTACTTCAGCCTGGGTGTTAACCCTTTGAATCTTAAACGTCATTTGCGTTCAGAGTACAGTTACTCGATCTTATATGAATTTCTTCTGTCAATTTTTAGCTTCACCTAAGAAGAATAGGGAACAGATTCTGGATTCATATGAAAAAATATCATTTGGAATTATTTCGGATGTAAAAATTATATACCTATAGGCCTACATAATCAGATATTCTGCAGGAGCAGATGCATAGACGTATAGCATGTATACAGGCACAGACTTGTCAGGAGCTGACGTCTTTTTTCATCGTTAATCAAATATCAATTTTAACATGATTGCAAAGACTTGCGAAAAAAATCGACATAAAGGGCTGGTCAGACTTGACCGATAAAGAAAACGATATACCTACACTCTAAAAACTGAAGTGCTGTTTTTAGCACTTGGATGGCTATATTCAGCACTTTTTCGGTGCTCGCATAGGGACAGCACAGCCTGTGCTACTGTAGTACCAGTGCAGGTGCTACTTGTTACAGCACCTCAAAATGTGCTACTAATTTTGCGCTAAGTAGCGCAAAATTAGCACCAGTAGAGCTATTTTCAGCACTTTTCAAGTGCTCGTATAGTGACTCCACTAGTGTTGCTGCTTTGGCACCAGTGCAGGTGCGACTTGTTACAGCACCCAAAGGTGCTATTAACTTTACACTAAGGGTGCTTATGAACAGACATAGGGGGTTTTTAACAGCACCTACAGTGAGCATTACATCAGATTCATAATATATGTACAATTCTTATTTATCATGATTAAGAATGGTTAGTAAATCATAAGAAGTAGTAAATTATCAGTGATTACAAACTCAATGAAAAATAATTCTGAATCATTTTTCCTTTTGTTTATTGACCGAGTATAATTATTTGAGACGCTGACGGAGACAATATCATCTGAGACAAAAACCTCCAAAATGTGTGTTTTCTTCAAACAATATACAAATGATATGCAAAATTGCCAAAGCTCTTCAGGTGCTGATTCATTAGCCGCATTGGTTCATTTGACTCAGCACTTGTTTTTAGGGGGCACTCGCTTTTCCGAAGGCTCATTTTTTCTGAAGGTTCGTATTTCCGAAGATTCATAATTCCGAAACAAAAATTTCCCGCGCCTGGGGGTTCATAATTCCGAAAATGAAAAAGGGTTCGTAATTCCGAACATTTGTTGCCCAATTCCGAAGGTTCGCATTTCCGAAAATGGAAAAAGGTTCATAATTCCGAAAATGAAATAGGGTTCATAATTCCGAAAATGAAATAAGGTACCTTAAAATGAGGGAGGGGGAGATAAAAGAAAAAACATAGAATAACATGAGGAAAGATAGAAAGTGAAGAAGATAGAAGAAAAATAACATAAGGAAAGTCAGAATTAGCTGGCGAACGCCTGATAATTCAATGGTTCTTATACTACTACTACTAATAATAATAATGATAATAATAATAATAATAATAATAATAATAATAATAATAATAATAATAATAATAATAATAATAATAATAATAATAATAATAATAATAATAATAATAATAATAATAGTGGGTTCTTGTATAGCGCACATGTATGTCAAACTTGACACTCCTGGCGCTCCACAATTATTACCCTGGCTTTAGCATGGCTGCACTTACGGTGCTCTAGCATTTCAAGGAATTAATTCCTGCCAGGTACCCATTTACCTCACCTGGGTCGAGGTGGCAAATGTAGATTAATGTCTTGCCAAAAGACACTAGTGCTGGGCCAGGGATTCGAACCCCGTACCTTGTGGTTCACAGAACGGGGACTTATCCACTAGACAACAGCACCTCTACACCTTATTCCGTAATACATATAGTTTTCTTTTCTCTTTTATCTCTCTCCCTTTTCTTTTCTTACCCTTGATATGGAGGAGGGGGGGGGGGAGCTGCACAGTCGTTTCGGTCCATCTCCTTCCCTTTTAGGTACCTTAAATACATTTTCGGAATTATGAGCCTATTTCCTTTTTGGAACTACGGACACTATTTCATTTCCGGAATCACGAATCCTATTTCACTTTCAGAATTACGAACCCTATTTCATTTTATCCGAATTACGAACCCTATTTCATTTTCGGAATTATGAACCCTGTTTCATTTTCGGAATTACAAACCCTATTTCATTTCCGGAATCACGAACCCTATTTCACTTTCAGAATTACGAATCCTATTTCATGTTCAGAATTACAAATCCTATTTCATTTTCGGAATTACGAACCCTATTTCATTTTCGGAAATACGAACCTTCGGAATTATGAACCCTCTTTAATTTTCGGAAAAACGAACTTCGAAATTACGGAATTTCGGAGTAATGAGCCTCCCGAATTACGAACCTTCGAAATAACGAACCTATCGGAATTATGAACCTTCGGAAATACGAACCTTCGGAAAAACGACGTGTAACCGTTTTTAGCACCCATTTCTTCTGCACCACTAAAACTTTTGTCAAAATAGCAGTTTAGGTGCTAAATTTAGCACGGCAGGTGCAACTCCTTGGGCAGCACCTGTTTTTTAGCACTTCATTTTTTTTGTGTGTATAGATCGTTGCCAAATCGTTCAAGACTAATATGTGGAAAATGATTAAGAAATCGATATGGTCAGTCGGACCTCATCTTTATGGTAAAGAACCTCCCTCAGCGATTTTATCCTTTCGGTGGAATCGCTCGGCCACCGATTTTTTTTTTTTTTTTCAGGACAGACCTCACCGATAAAATCTGCGAGACATTCGTTTTTGCTCCTTCGAGTTGACTTTACTTCAAAAGAATTATGTGGGCAGTATCACATTGTATAGGTCCTAAATCAGTTCAATTCTCGATGCACTAGGACACATTAGGTTTTTTCACCAATTTAGGCACTAACATAAAGATAAAGCCAAGAACGTCAACTGCAGCAAGGAGTTTGAATGTAGCGTCGTAAGATGAAAACCTGTCAGCCATGAATCCTGTGATTTTGAAAGGCAATTAAAAGAAGAACGGATGAAGCGATATGAAACGAAAAGGGGAAAGCAAGAAGGAGAGAAAGAGATGGGACGAAGGGAGAGAGAGAGAGGGGGGGGGGCGTAAAGAGAAACAATCTTTACGAAATAATTTGTGTCATTTACCTAATGAACCTCTTTATTAGGATAAAAAGCTATGAAAATATCGCTATCATGAAAGGCAACTACATCATGAAATTCTAAACAGATCATTACTTCAACCAAAATAACTTAAGATCCAAGTTACAGCCAGAGCAGAAACTTTAATATTTGGGCTGGTAGAAGGGCGTGAGGGCGCGCACCGTTGAAAATGAGTTTTCGAGATGATCGCATTCAAAGATTTTACCCTTTGTTTAACGTAGTGTATCTCAGAAGTGGCAAAAACAATCGACTTACAAAATTAACATCTATATAGTAAATATTCTACACTCTTGAGTCTAAGAAAATCTGACCTCCGAAAGCAGTTATTTTCAAAATGGGGTCCAAGATGGCCGCCAGTACTTTAAAAAAGCCATAAATCATGAAATATCCATCCTAGAGATGTAATTTATTTTGGTGTCTATACCTACATGTAGCTTTTGAAGGTCAAAAAATTAAGTCAGACCAATAGCGATCAGGAAACCTAGAAATCCAAGATGACGCCAACAATAATATTAACATCAATGTCCAAATATGACCTACATGGTGTAACCCTGAAAACTTGACCTACAATTCAGATAGGAATCATACAAAATCTAAGATGGCGTAAGGGCAGCCAAGTATGGGTATACACAAATAAAAATGTATTAAAGTAATTTGGCAGCCTTGTGATTCTGGATGGTATCCATGATAGTCGCCATTATGACATTCAAGATGGCCTCAAGTATTCTAAGGTAGCTACAAGTCATTACTGCAAGAGGTCAAGGGTCTTTGGGACTGTCGATCCCAATCACCAATTTTAATCATATATTTTGATTTTAACGAATCCAGGTCTGTTATAACTTAAGTAGCGAGTCTTCATGATCGGCATCCTTGACAAAAGAAACATGAAATAAAATATTTGATATGAAAAGCTAAAGTTCGGTAATAATTGTTTAACGCCCTCTATCGGCAACAAGGCAGGCTCGCTGTAATATCTTAAATTACATTACAAAGAAGATAAAACAAGTTGGTTTCGTTTAGCCGTGGGGGGGGGGGGGGGTGCAGGGATACCCCTCTTAGATACCCTACTATTACCCTTACCCAAACTCTTCTGTCCAAAGCAGATGGAAATTTGACCATTATGTAAGACTACATTAACATAAGATCGACCACCTTATGACTAATAGCTGCTGCTGACCGGCAGCTAATTCATAAGACATGTCCTTGAATGATACAGTGGTAAACATTTTATACTGGGCCACGTCATAGCTCTCAGTATATACATGTACATGGCACAAGTTTCATGAAAATATGACAATGAATATGACGAAAGAGAATAGACATCCAATTGGATACTCATCATTTTGAAAGGGTTGGTGCATCCCTTTCCACATGTGCAGAACGAGAAAGAGATATTTAAAGCTAAGAAAATAAACATTTTAGTAGCCAGGTAGCAGCAGTCTCCAGTTTACCTCAGATTACAGGAATTTAGCTAATACAAATATTTGAAAACATTCTTGAGGAGCATGCCTAGACCCCCCCCCCCCCCCCCCCCCCCTCCCCCGTGGACATCTGCCAGCAAGCAAACATATTGTGATTTTATCAGCCATTGTGGAAGGGATTCCCGAATTCGCATCACTTCTGGAGCAAGTCAAAAACATTTTCTGTTAAGTTGTTAGCAGAAAAGACAGCTTTATCACCTTTGATATAGTAAAGGCCTATACCTAAGTTTTAGCTCTATGGTTCTCGACGTTTCTATCAGCATGCTCTGATCGTCATCAGGAGAATGATGAATGCATCTATACTGTAGGTAGCAATGCACTTCCGGTCATATTTGGACATTGGCGTCAATTTATGGCATCATCTTGGATTTCTAGGTTTCCTGATCGCCATTTTAAGTCATCTGAATTTACATCTCTAGGATGGATATTAATGATTTATGGCTATTTTTAGGTGCCGGCGGCAATCTTCATTGGCCAATCCAGCCATTATAAGTAATTCAAAATCAATCAAACATTAATAATGCCAAAAATCTACATGAAATAAGCATGATAAAAGACAGTCAAGAGACTGAAGATGCAGTAGTATTAGACATCATTCCATGTGTTTATTTATATTAATAATATCAAAGAAATACCAAGGGGAAAAATCAGGGAAAAAAGAACCAACGACCCATAGACGAAACACAAGGGGGTGCCCCCATTCATATATGCACTCTGAGTTCTGCAACCCGGGGAAAGCAAATTTTGTTCTTTTTTTAAACGTTTACCACCCCCCCCCCCTCCCACAACACAACAACCTTGGATCCATCTTTGTGATAACTGAGGTTTTCCTCATTTCACCATCACATTGAAAGTGTTTGTTAAAATGGATATAATGCATTTGTCTACCCTAAGTAATTTTATCCACACACACACCAACCCCCCCCCCCAAAGAAAAAAAACAAAAGGAAAAAAAAAAGAAAAAATACCAACCCAACAACAAACAAACACAGCAATCTACATAAACCTATCGTAAGCATCTGAAAAATATTTACAAAGGCCATTTTTCAGATTCTAAGTGTATCAAAATGCAAAAAAAAAAGATCATAAGGGGTAGAATAAGAGAAGATAACTTTCTGATCATAACACTTCTGCTTCATTTAGCCCAGATATATTATCTTGGCTGGAATAAAGAGTAATTTACAAGATTGGAAAACCAAGAGAACACGATCACACGAGTAGTTCACATCAAAATTAATCCTTTTGCCCATAATTGTTGTGAGATTTCAAAGAAATCAGTACGAATTAAAAGAAGTTTAATATGAATTAGAAGACTGATGATGAATTTGAGGCTTTAGAAAATTAGATTTTGATACAATTCTTCGTAAGATACTTGTGATGAAATGGCATCGTGTATTTGACATTCATCAAATCATGATTTTAAAAGGAATACAGTGTCCAAAAGGTCTAGATTAAAATGATAGCCGTACCTCTCTTGCAAATGCTGATAATTTACCCGCAAATCTATTCATCCCTGTGTAACAATATACATTATGTATGTTTGCTCTATGTTTGGGCCTACTGTTACATAATGATAGCATGGGTTTTGTAGGTTTCTTTCTTGAAAATATCACTTCCAGTGGAAGTCAGTATGAAGTATATGTTAAAGTACTTGAAGGAGGTGACTTGCGAACAATATTTCTAATTCAGTCTAAATATAAACATTTCCCATGCACTGTGGTTTTGATCTTTCTGCCCAACTACTCATACTCATAAAGATGACGATCTACTCTCATGGCAAGCGTTCGTATCACTTTAGTTGGAACTTGTTCCATCGTACTTAAATTTTGATTCTTTTCTTCTCTTTAAAAATAAAATATCTCAAATTGTATCTCAGGAGTACATGTATGTATATATATATATATATATATATATATATATATATATATATGTCACTGTTATGTCATAACAATGTCTAGCGTACCAAAAACTTATTTATAACCTATGAGTAACGTGCTTTGAACCTATGTGTAACGTATATCGAACTTATCTTCAAGGCATATTGACGTATTATTTAGACTTACTTGACGTGTTCCGGACGACCACAGAACTTACTGAACATGTTTCTAACTTACAGCTACCGCATAATGGCATACTGGTATGGAAAGCCATCGACGCCATTATTCGTATCGGATACGTACCGGATACGTATGCTCTATTTTAACGTACGTACCGGATACGTATGCTCTATTTTAACGTACGTACCGGATACGTATGCTCTGTTAACTCGAGTACCGCCCAAGCAGCTGTTGTTTTGTCACTGCGGCGGCAGTGGGTGGTCCGTTATCAGTGTAGCGAAGAATGCTAGTCTCAGCCATCAGTCTAGATATCAGTGAGCTCATCAATGAGCACCTAAGCCTATTATAATCATCACAAAAAGATATTAAGGCAGAATTCTGAGGGGCGTCGATCCTGGGGGGGGGGGGCAGGGAGGGCAATCCCCCTCCTCCCGAAAATATTGGGGGCAAACATATCGTTTTGCCCCCCCCCCCCCAATAAATCCGGATGTGTAAAAGTAGATTAAAATAAGGAAAAGTGATGCAAAACTAAACCTTCCAAACAATGAAATACAAAAGGTATCACACGATCATACTTCAATTTCGCTTCTCCAATTTTCCCCAGGTGCTTCATGTAACCGTGGAGAAGCTGTTAATTAAGAGGCGTTAAAAAGGGTACCATATACCTTCATTTGAAATGACGCCATTAAAAAACGTTCTGAACATATACACACAGAAAAAGCCTTGTTGAAATTTTCCATGTAAATCATTTCCCGTGTATAATCGCATTAGTTCATCACGAATTTGATAATTTTGATTAGAGAAGACGTGCTTGAAATAACCAGGCAACTCGGATTTGTGTTGGCTGACCGGTCAACCGGTCAACCTGGAACTCTGGTAAAGTTTAATACATTTTGTGTTAAAATTTTATAAGGAGTTTTTTCAGTGTATAATTCAGTGCAAAGTTTGAATTTTCATAATTATTCAGTTGTGTTTTTTTTCTCTCTCTCTTCAATTTTTCATCTTTTATTACTACTGGAAACAAATTTACGATATGATTTGTATTTTTTTTTCTTCATGCCATTCGATGAGGACATCCATTCCCCGCCCCCCTCCCCCATGTATTAAAATTAAAGAGTACAAGGGGTCCTTTGGGGTTTTTGAAAAAAAAAATGGGAGGTCTGTGCCCCTCACTCTCACGGGCTCACGGTCACTGCTTTAAATACCTTGTTTGAAAACATTTTCCGTGCCCTCATCTCCCGCTTCAACTCTGAAATATATACATGTATAAACTATCGGAATATTGGAAATGATGTATACACAAGTTTGGGTTTGGGTAACCTCGTTTCCCACATTATTATCTATAAACCCAAAGATATAAGGAAAGGAAAGGTGGAGTAAAAAGCAGAGGAGGGGGCACAGTGCCCCAACCTTTTCTAACAACAAAAATGCCCCTTTTATTTATGAAAAGTGCCCTCTTTCTCTCTGATAAGTGCCCCTTTTTACTTCTAAAAGTGCCCATTTTCCTTTCTAATTAAAGTGCCCTCTTCCATTCTGATATCACAGTGCTCCTTTTCACCTTCTGATAAATGCCCATTCAAATCTGATGAGTTCTTTCTCTCTCGGTCTCTCTCACTCTTTCTCCTTCTCTATCTTTCTCTCTTTCTCTCTCTCTCTCTCTCTCTCTAATAAGTGCCCTTTTCTCCGTATCATATGTGCCCTTTTCCAAATCTTGCAATTGCCCTCCCCCCTTTTTAAAAATAATTTTCTATAATTCTCTCCAATAAGTGCCTTTTCCCTCAAATAAGTGCAATTTCCCGCTTCTGATATGTGCCCCTTTTCTCCTTATTACAAGTCTGATAATTGATCTTTTTTTCTTCTGATAAGTGCCCCTTTTCAAATTTGACAGGTGCTCCTATTTACTTCTAATGAGTGTCCCTTTTCTTCTCTAAAAAGTGCCCCTCCTCCCCTTCTGATAAATGCCCTCTTTTACCTAGTATATTTCTCATTGTTGCTTACAAAACGAGCCACATTTAGTTTCAAAGAATCGGTGCGGCTTGATGTAGTAGAAGGTATCCCTATTTCTACCAGTACAATGTAGCACAGCAGAGCTCGGGGCAGGAGGGGCACAATAAAATGCACAAAAAAAAAACAAAAAAAAAAATCTCATTCCGCTCGCTCCAACTATATACCTCGCACTTTCGAAATATAAATAAATATGTTTTAAAAGGGGGCGTGCGAGTTCGAAGGGGTGGAATGCTTTAAGCACACTAGCGTAGATGGGGGGGGGGGGCAGAGTGCCCCCTTGACAGCTTTTCCTCCAATTTTTTTTCCTCCATTTTTTTTTTCTGCTTGTCAGAGAATTATGGAGGAAATCATGTGATAACCATACCCCTCGCCCCCACTGAGCGACTTTTTTGAGGGCTGGGGAAAGAAGTTATCCCTCCCCCCCCCCCCCCCTCACTGAGCGAGTTTTGGAGGGCTGATGAGAAGAAAAAAATACGGATCTCCCTTCAAGCAGAATTTGCTCCCTTCCCCTTACCCCCCCCCCCCCCCTTATATAAGCTTGAACCCTCCTGGCGCGCCTGATTGCAGGGACATTGTTTCGACTTCATGAAGTTTCCGGCTAGCAGAGGGCCAAGCCTGCCTGAACCACCGCTCACTCCTTCCAAAATACTATCATTTTAACAGGACTGGCATAGAATCCACCTCCTATAGGTTTGCTGAAAATGTATAGTGATCGCGTGATAATGTTGAGTGCCCAAACATGGCCCGTAGAAGCAGCTACTTCCCCATGAATAGTAGATTGGAGAGTCGTCAAAGCCTAGTTTTCATTTAATTTAAATTTAATTTAAAGAAAAATGCAATTCTTGAATTTGCCCCCAAATCAACTCTCTGTCCTCTACATGGTATCAACCTATTGTTAAGCAATAATGCATTTTTTTTTATACGTTTTTTTTTTTTTTTTTTTATTTTTAGGTTGAGTTGCCCATAGGGTGTTGGTAAATCTGATTTTATCACAGCTATAATAGGCGTTTTCAAACGTGATTCAGGTAAATAAAATCTTTGAATGAATAAATGCATGCAGGGGAGGTGGGAAGGGGGGGGGGCGGGAGACACGTACCCCGGAAATGTTAAAGATTTAATATTCATGTATAGCAAATAATGAGTAAAGATTGGTCGCGTCCCCCCGGTCGTGACAAGAAATCGCCGCGCATGCATGCATGCACTTTTTTTTAGACCGGTAGCCAGAGGGGGTCACCCTATCAAAAATAGAGTAACTCCTTTGCATGTTATGCATAGCATATAGCAATGATCCATGGACAAAAAACTATGCTAGGAAATGAATGTCTGCCGTGCTCAAAGTATGGGGACGGTCAGGAGAGCCCTCCAAAGCGGCCAACATTTTGAGCTAGCCACTGGCATGCTGGTGGGGAGCTTGGGGGCTGCAGCCCCCCCCCCCCAAAAAAAAAAAGTTCCCAGAACAAAAAAGGAAAAGGAAAAGGAAAGAAAGAAAAGGGATTAAAACAGAAAGAAAGATAAAAAGAAAACACATTCCTTTTATTTATCCCTGGCTTGAAAAAAAACTTGAGGACTTCTTTTAAAACATACGTATAAATGTCTGAATTGTCTTAGTATCTCCCCTTCCATAATGCATTTTGTGCTTATATTTTGCATGCAAGATTTCTTTGTTTTATCATGATTTTCTTATAATGGGAGAGGAAATCATATTTTTCAAACTGAGGGAAGATGTGTGAAATCTAATGTGACATATTAATGCAAGCGGCGCACAATTCCCGGGATGGACTTAGTGACACGTCCCCAGGAAATCTGGAAAACATAAAAAAAAATATGTACTATATAATGAGGTGCTCTAGAATGCAAACTTTCACTTTAAAAAATGGAAAATGTTCTCACTCCGCTCCCTCGTTTAATACATTTAATATTTACATTTAAAAAAAATCTGTAAACAGGTATTATTACATAGGCAAGGAGGAATCGTCCCCCGAAAATTGAAAGCCGCAAAACATTGTCAGGATGACGATTTGAGCTGCCTGTCTCCATAAAAGAAGAGAGAAAATGTGGATATTAAGCTCAGACTTTGATTTACCTTTGTGAATAAAAGTGGTCTTAAATACAAAGTTTCAAACTATTTAACGTAAAATTTCTAGCTTGTATAGCGACCTCCCAATAGAGAATATTAAAGTTATCCAGGGCATTGATAAGACGTGTGACATTTTCACGGTATAGCAAAATTCAATGTTTTATTATTTAAAATTGAGATCCGAGTACAGTACAGCTCAAATTTTTGGGGCTCATTACGCCATTGGAGCTATATCTCAGCGTAAAAGGTGACTGGGTGAAAACTGCTGGAAAATGTAGAGCATAACCCCCTGTATCATGAACACAGGTGTAGCCAGGATTTTTCAATAGGGAGGGGGGGGGGGGGGCTGGGCTGACGTGAAGGATCCAACGGCGTATACGTAACCAGGATTTCATTTTAGGGGTAGCGGTTGTGAGCACGCAAAGCGTGCGAAATTGGTGATGAGCATGCGAAGCGTGCTCCGCAGGGGGTGGGTGCAGGAAGGGGGAAGTTTCCCCCTCTCGCGCGAAGCGCGAAAGCTCTGACGTTTTATAGAAAATTTGAGAGAAAGATAACTCCTCGTAGCACCTTTTTTTTTTAAGGCGGAAAGTTAGTTCGACGTTCGGACTGCTTTTCAATTATTTGGACGCAATACTGCACTGTATGTAACAGGGATGGGTGAAGGGAGGGGGGGGGGGGGGGAGTTTTCCCCCTTCCCGCGCGAACGCGAAAGCTCTGACGTTTTAGCAAATTTGAGAGAATGATAACGGCTTGAGCACCTTCTTTTAGGCAGAAAGTTAGTTCAACGCCCGCGCTGCTTTTCAATTATTTGGACGCAATATACTGTACTGCACTGTATCCAGGGCCGATGGGTGCAGATAGGCGGGGGGGGGGGGGGGGAGTTTTCCGCTTCCCGGACGAAAGCTCTGACGGCTTATAGCAAATTTGAGAGAAAGTTAACGGCTCGTAGCACCATTTTTTAGGCGGAAAGTTAGTTTGAAGCGCTGCTTTTCAATTATTTGGACGCAATACTGCACTGTATGTAACGGGTGGGTGCAGTGAGGGGGGGGGGTCCCCCTTCCCACGCGAAGCGCGAAAACTTTGACGTCTTAGCCAAATTTGAGAGATATAGATAACGGCTTGTAGCGCCTTTTTAGGCTTTTTTTCTCTCACTTTCCCCGCTTTTTCGCTCTCCTTTTTTTTTTTCTAACGGGCTGAATGGGGGGGGGGGGGGGGTGGCCCCCTGGGCCCCCTGGCTACGTCTATGGTCATGAATGACTACTGCCAGATAAATTGAGCCGTAGGTTGTGCCTGCCAGACGCCCCGCATGCCAGATGCCCATAATTGATTTTTTAAAAAGGAAGGAAAAAATAAGTCATATAGATTGGCGAGAAAAGTAAGGGTGAAAGCTAGTGAAAAATATATAGAGTATAATCCCCTATATCATGAATGACCACTGCCATATATTTTAAGGGATGGTTGTTCCCGCAAGACGCCCCTAAATGCAAAACGCCCATTATTAGAGCATGGTAATGATAAATAAATAAAATAAAAGGGCTAGGTTAGCGAGAAAATTAATTTGATGGCAAGTGGTGGAGAATATAAAATATAACCCCCTGAATCATGAATGAACCCTGCTTGAATTTTTTAGGAATGTGTTGTGCCCGCCAGATGCCCCAAATGCCAGACGCCCATAACTGATTAAAAAAATCAGAAAAAAATTAATTAATTAAACAGCTAGATTAGCGAGAGAAATAACTCGATGAAAAGTGGTAAAAAATATTGAGTGTAATTTCTGAATTATGAATAACGACTGCAAGACATTCTGAGAGGTGGGTTGTGCCCACCAGACACCCGCAAATGTCAAACGCCCGAAAATTATTTAAAAGTTTGGAAATTAAATGAGATAAAAGAGCTAGATTGGCCGGAAAAGTAACGGGATGAAACCTGTTGAAAAATATTGAGAAATAAACCCCGTATCATAAATGAACCTTGCCAGATGTTTTGAGTGGTGTGTTGTGCCCACCAGACGCTCCAAAGTGCCAAACGCTCATAAAAATAAAAGGAAAAAGAAATAAAAAATAAAATAAATGAGAGAGCTACATTAGCGAGAAAGGTAGGTTGTGCCCGTCAGACTCCCCCGAATGCCGGATGCCCATAAATGAGGTTAAAAATAATTGAGGTAGAAATGCTTAACATAACCCCCTGTATTATGAATGACCACCCAACCACTGTCAAACATGATTGTTGGTAGTGTCTGCCAAACGCCCATAGAAAAGAGAGAGCTAGATTAGCCAGAAAAGTAAAGGGATGAAACTTCATGGAAAATATGGAGCACAGCCATCTCGGTATTAATCATTGGCAGACGTTTCAAGAGGTGGATGTGCCCACCAGACACCCCAGAGTACGTCAACCATTAATGGTGATGGGCGTTTTGCATTTTGGGGCGTCTAGCTGGTACAACCCAACACTTAAAACGTCTGGCAGTGGTCATTTATGGTATAGGGGCTTAAGCTCTACATATTCCACTAGCTTTCAATCCGTTACCTTTCTCGCTAATGTATCTCTTTTATTATATTCATTTATTATCATTATTCACCACTGACGGGTGTTTTGGATTTTTGGGGGCGTCTGGCAGGAACATAACCCACCACTCAAAATGTCTAGCACTTTTATTTTACTTCATTTCCAAATTTTTTAATCAGTTATGGGCGTTTGGCATTTGGGGGCGTCTGGTATTGACAACCCATCTCTTAGAACGTCTTTTCTCTCTGATCTAGTTGACTTATTTTATTTTTATTATTCTATTTTTTATTTTACAATGGGCATCTGGAGTTTGGGCCTCCGGCGCTCACAACCTACCACTTAAAACGTCTGGCAGTGGTCATTTATGATTAAGAGGGTTATACTCAAAGTTTTCCACCAGCTTTTATCCCGTTAATTTTCTCGCTAATGTAACTCTTTTATTACATTCATTTATCATTATCGTGCATTAATAGGCGTTTGCCACTTGGGGGCGTCTGGGTGGCACAACCCACCACCACAGGCGTAGCCAGGGGGCCCGGGGGGCATGCCGCCCCATTCAGCCCCTTTAAAAAAAAGTGAGAGCGAAAAAGCGGGGGAAGTGAGAGAGAGAGAAAAAGCCTAAAAAGGTGCTACAAGCCGTTATCTTTCTCTCAGATTTTGCTAAAACGTCAGAGCTTTCGCGCTTCGCGCGGGAGGGGAAAAACTCCCCCTCCCTGCACCCATCCCTATTACATTCAGAGCAGTATTGCGTCCAAATAACTGAAAAGCAGTCCGGGCGTCGAACTAACTTTCAACCTAAAAAAAGGTGATACGAACCGTTATCTTTCTCTCAATTGCCCTCCCTGCCCCCCCCCCCCCCAGTATCGACGCCCCTCAGAATTCTGCCTTAATATCTTTTTGTGATGATTACTAGTATAATAGGCTTGGGTGCTCATTGATGAGCTCACTGATATCTAGACTGATGGCCGAGACTAGGCATTCTTCGCTACACTGATAACGGACCACCCACTGCCGCCGCAGTGACAAAACAACAGCTGCTTGGGCGGTACTCGAGTTAACAGAGCATACGTATGCTAAATTAAATTGCATACGTATGCAAGTTTACTCAGCATACGTATGCTTAAATGCAGCTCTATGATTGGTCCGTTTGCATACGTATGCTCTATTTGAGCATACGTATCCGGTACGTACGTTGAATAGAGCATACGTATCCGGTACGTACGTTAAATAGAGCATACGTATCCGATACGATTTATGGCGTCGATGGCCTTCCATATACTGGCAGCGTACTTCGAAGTTTTCTTCGGCATGACGGTGATGTTGATACTGCGATGTCTAGTGCGGTTATGATTTGAATCGTTGTTGTTGTTATTGTTGATTCGTGTTAAATGGCAATCAGTCAGTTTTGACTATTATCACCAACACTATTTTTTCGTCATTTTTCTTTCACAGACATACTTTAATAATATAAAATAATACAATTTAAACGCTCTCAAATCGTCAAGCGGCAGCCATTTTATAGGCTACGACACGTGATACGCTGCCGCGCGCTATAAGTTCGACTATCGTTATGCCATGTATGCGTAAGTTGTGAACGTCGGCAACACGCTGAGCATTCGTTGGTATAGAGACGTTATATAGAAGTTACTAATAGGTTATGTATACGCCCAACTCGTTATGAATACGCTATGTATACGCCCCAAAATTGAAGGAAAAAAACAAAAAAACTTCGTCCGGAAAACGTCAAATACGTACATACGTCAACATGGTCAATATGCGTTTGAGATACGTTCGATATAAGTTACACATAGGTTCAAAGCACGTTACTCATAAGTTTTGGGTACGCTAGACATTATCTCGACGTATTTCGACTTATGAGTAACTTACAACGACCGAATAACTTACCTACAACTTATGGCCCGCGTATGGGGGACGTATGAGCCATACGCTGGCATACGTCGAAATTTTTGTGCATGCACAAAATTTTGCGACGGCCTCGCCGAACTACGACATATACCAGCGTGCTTCAGCTTGCTTTTAACTTATACAAAATTTACCCATAACTTATTCGACGTACGTACGCCAGCGTATTCGCCAAATTTTTCATACGTCGGCATACGCTGGCTAAAACGCCAAGATGTGACAGCTACATTAATTTCGAGATAAATAAGGTATCCCAAAGGTATCCCTGTCTGCGCTTCAGAGATATAGGGATTTTTCCCGAGAAGCCCTGTTCTTAAAACATCAAAAACTTGTCCCCATCTTGCTGTTTTCTCCCCTGTGTCACATAAATAAAAGAAAAAATGCTCTTGGTTTGCATTATCACCCCCAACTATACTCTTCACTTTTTTATTGCTACCACCCCCCCCCCCCCACACACACACACCCAAACAAACAAACAAACATACATGACCATATATTTAAATCCATGTTCATTACGTATGATTAATTAATAAAAGAGAAGAGGAATCGAAGATGTATGCTCATCGTGTGCTCATTGAGTACGACTCGGAATAAGGAAGTATGACATCTGAAAGGAGGGTCTGCTTTTAAAATATAGATTAAACATCTCCCCGGTTCTTAATTCACATTAATTTTATACAGGAATTGACTGATAGGGTGTGTAATTCTTTGGACCGCCGAAGAGAATTATATGTCCCCCCCCCCCCCCCCCAGGGGTTATTTCCACGAGGGAAACCATAACTCCCTTGCGGTGCAAAGAACATATTACACCCATTGTAGCTACTGTCTGTTATGTAAGATAGCCTTGACGGCACTGAGGTCTGGATTCTACAGGTCTAAGTTAGATATAGCTCTACTGAGATTCTTTTAATTGAAATTTAAGTCTGGATTTAGTCACCCAATGCTCAGCGTCATCTTGGAAAGTGGACGTGAGAGGTCATTCTATTATAATTTACTTATATTACGAGAAATTATCTGTGTTCACAGAGATTTAGCCCTGAATTCAAATCTAGGTCAATATTTTGTCTAACGTTACATTAAATATCACACATGAACTACTTTTTCTTTATATAGGCCTAATGGGGCTGAAGGAGTGAACATAATCCCCCCCCCCCCCTTTTCTTAGTAGACACTTAATCATATGTACAATATGTATTTGATTTGAGAGAAAATAATTTAAAAATTACATTTAAGTTTTTTTTGAAAATAACTTTTTAATGACCGGGAGTGAAAATATGCAAATTGCAATCCTCGCAATCGATATCACGTGACGAGCTGTGGACCAATCACACCTTTGTATTTGTAAGATCTATCTATAACAAGTGCAACTCTTCGACTTCAACATCTTGCATAGATATTTGGGATAATCAAGCACAGGACATAACACTGTCTAATTTTAAGGCTACTGTGCCTCAGAGGTTGTTGGATGTTAAGAAGCAAGATTGGCATGATGATGTGTATTCCAGCTCACACTGTACAGTTTATAGAATATTTAAATGTAATTTAAATTTTGAATTTGAGAATTATTTGATTCAGTTAAATCCTACTGATAGATTTTTTGGTCGCTTTAGGTGCTTGAATATTAAATTACTCAAGCGTGCCCAGAGGTGAAAGAATCTGTGAAAATTGTTCATTTGGCCTGATTGGTGACGAATTACATTACTTGTTTCAGTGTTTTCCGCTCTTTGAAAATTATTGCTAACAAGCACTTTAAAAATATTTTTGGAGACACCCAAATGTATTTAATTAAAGTGGATTCACTTCTTAACAACGCTGCTAAAGAGACTATGGTGAAGTTAGCAAAATTTTGTAAGGAAATTGTAAAATATTTTGATAAATAGCAAAGCATATACTGTAGACTAGGACCGTATTATAAATATAGTCAAATGACTGTATTATTATTCATTTTGTGCATATAATCATTAAAACCCTTACAGTGGAAACTCTTTGATGGCCTGCAAAGGGGGGGGGGGGGGGGGAGATCGATAGTTTGATTTTTTAAATTGAGGTTGAATTGAAAGATTTAAAACAGCTTTGTCTTTACTCATCAAAATCAAAGAACCTTTCGGTGCCAAACAACTGCGTGTCATTACACGTGGTAACAAACCTTACTCAAAAATGAATGTATGGGACCTCCTTTACAGAGGTTAATACCCGAGAACGATTGTTTCATCCATTCTATGAAATGCATATCCAAAGAAACAATTGCAATTTCAAAATATCATCTTAATATCTACAAAAGCTAACATAAATTTACAACAAATACTATAATCTCATGTTCAAAATACGAAAAGTGCATAACTTACCGTAAGTTCAACAGACGCGAGACAGTCTTTACTCAACGCCTTGTCGTGGCATGCGCGCGCGCCCTTTTCCAGAGAACAAAAAGAGCGTTGGACAGTGCTCACTATAACTTTTGCAATTGGAGATTACGTAATAATTACCTAGTATTATTCGATGAGTACTACATCAAAAGGAAGCCCCTGAAAATCTATTAAAGAAAGTGAAATAAAAAGATTTAAAAAAAAGAAAATTTGACGAAAATGGCCGCTCAAGCCCTTCTGCCTGCCTTACGACGATCTATTCTTGTTTGTTCCTGGTGTTGTCAAACAGCTTCGTTTTCTGATTTTCCTTCCTTCTACTGAAATTTAGTCAGGCCAAACAGAATACATTGCATCTTTTTTCCGGAAGGAATAAAAAGGATTTTTTTTTTAGAATGTCGGATCACATTTTCTATTTCAAAACAGGTCAACTTTCTGCATAGAGCAAATTTTCCTTCATTGTCAATGACATTAAAACGAGATTTTATACCTGATGAGTATCCACCAAGAAAGAATCCGAAAGATTCTACGACGTTGTTCACACTCAATGCCAAGGGTAGGTTTTCAGATGAGACGCGGTTTCTTAAAACCAGCATTCCTAGCACGGCTCTTCCGGCAATGGCTGCGACCGAACAAAATGCCGTCACAAGCATGACGTAATAGTTAGGAATGAACGCATCACATGACAATGAAATGATATTCAAGATTGTCAAGACTAGGTGTAAATTGACTGGATCAACAAGTCTGTGGGTCAGGGACGCGATGATAAGTCGTATAGACAGGTTTCCAACAGCAGCAACGAAGGTAATGATGATGGTATCGCGTTGAGAGATTCCTCGTTGGAGGGCATGTGGAACAAGAAACGCATGCCATCCGTTGTAGACAAAGAAGGTTACAGCAACTGACAGTAAGATGAAATTAGAAACTGGGTCTGTATAAAACTCCGTCTCTCGAAACCACGATGAAATCTTGCCAGCAATACTGGTTAAGTCGTCGAGTTCATCGTTAGGGGATGTCTGCTCCAAATCAATGGTCACGGCCTTATCATCCTTATCATGCTGTTCCTTTGAAGGAGTCAAGAGCGGAGTCATGACAGCGTCTTTAGCCGCGGCATCGCTGTCATTGTCTGTTGCTTCATCCGTAAGATACTTGTCACCTTCTGGTCCAAGATTCCTAAAATCAACCACTTGCTTTCCCCCAAAGACCTCACTCTCTCTTGGTGCAAAGTCTTCTTGGGTAATTCGGATGGCTATGGCGGATGGGATTACGTGCAGCATGAGACCACCGAGGATCAGAAGTGCACCTCGCCAATCGTACGCAATCAGCAACTCTTCTGCCAGGAAAGGGAAGAGAATCATTCCGACAGAAAATCCACACGTCGAAAGGCTTAACAAGAGATTGAAGTTCTCGCCTGCAAGTCTATCCAGTGCAGTGAGGCAAGTTAGGCGCAAAACACAATATCCAGTGCCTGTGAAAACGGATAGGAATTATCGAGAGGAAAAAAACAAACTATGCTGTAATTAAAATCATCTTTTTATTTCAACATACAAATAGTCTTTCTTTGCCTATTTTAGTAAGGCCTGAATATCTTTATCAAGCGACATTACGAACAGGCCTTTAGCATAACAAGATCTGCAACTAGTATAGCCTACCTGCAATAGCCCAATTACAGAATGGTAGGTCTACACGAAGAACAATAGTGCGTGGGAATAGAACGAAACTACCTATATTCACCCACATTCTACTAGTAAGTACAACACGATTTTGTAACACGAATCGGAGTTCTACTACCGTAATCCCTAACTGCAACCCAGTAGAAACTCTCCACTGGTTGGTATACTCCTCAATCACTCTCCTTTGTAAGTTTTTAATCTCATTCCTTTTCTGTTTGTAATTTATCTGATTAAGTTCACTTGATGTCAAACTTCCACACCATATATAAACATTTCATGTTCACTTATGTTTTAGTTCCTGAAGATGATCTGAAATAAAAGGTCGAAAATTTGAAACTCATCATGACTCTGATCCGACATGTCCGAGTATTATTTCTAGCATTAACCTTTTCATGACAGGAATTATTTAAAGGCTAAATTGATCACATTTTGTTATTCAAATTGGCAACAATAATATTTTTTTCTGTTAGTGCTACATGGTTCTAACAAAATGCAATGTCTTTGAAAAAAATATACATCATTAGAAACTTAGTCGAAAAGTTGAAAAAAATTGCCAATTTTGATAAAAAAACAGTGATTTTGAACCTCTCAATGTGTTGCCAATTTAAGGATTTTGAAACTTATTCTCCTGTTTAAAATTTCTGGCATCAAACGCAATGTGGTCATGCAACAAAAATGGACACAATGTGTGTAGAAATTTTTGCTTTTTCTACTTCTGCATCTGGTATATTTTTTAGAGCTCTGAATCAAAAGTTATTGAGCCAAACCACAAAATGTGGTCAATTGTCTTGAAAGGGTTAAAGTAGAAACTCTAACTGATAACATAAACACATTGGTTTCATTGCTTTGTTTTGTGTGTGTGTGTGTGTGTGTGTTTTCGAATTCTAGAAGGATTCCAATTTTCTTGCTGTTTAATGTCCTTTTTGGACATGTCCATTTGAAAGTCGCAATTAGAAAAATGCGGAAAACTCAGTGATCGCTGTGAAAACTCCTTGCGAAATGAAATGTGCAAGGTGCTGTCACTTAATAATTGTTTTGATGTTCTGACATGGAGTCTTTACAGTGAGCTCGAAAAAGGTTCAAACACAAGGAAGATCTGACAGTAGGTCGTATTAGAGACTTTTTGAGAACTCTATAGACAAATACACTGTAAAAAATTACTGTAGGAATTTACAGAAAATTAACTGGCAACTCGCTGCACAGTAAATTACTGTATTTTTCACGGTACTGTACTGTTTATTCTACAGATAAACTATATAACTTTAAAAATACAGTATTTAACTGTAAATGATACAGTATTTTACTGTGCAGCCGGGGTGCCAGTAGTTTACTGTAATTCCTACAGTAATTATTTACAATGTAGGTCACAAGATGGACATTAGCATCTTCGCTGTTCCACGACCTTTATTGGACATGCTCAGAGCAAACGCAGTGCCTCTGCCATTTGGGTTCCCAAAACACCATGACGTACAGCGTCTGCGACCCTAATTCTTCTCAATGACGTACGTAGCACTCTACGTAAAAAACGGTAGTCGCACAACCTCATTTAAGTGTGCAATGGTAACATAGAATGACTTCATGCTTCGTTTCAAAGTGTAATCTCATAATTAAAATGTCTCACCGGAAATTGCAAAGATAGCAAAGAAATGTATGTTGCTGGTGGCCAAAGAGGCAAGGACGATAGGGCTACTTCCTACTGTCGCACCAAGTACTAAGAGGAGACGAGGCCGAGTAATTCGGGGGATGACATAAGCTATGAAGGGCGCTGAAAAAGAAAACAGACATGATAGAACGGAATTTCACCTCATACAGACCTGCATTTTTTAATTTGATAAAATGAATAGGCCGGCACCGGGAAATTAATTTGAAGTTTAGAAATACAGGTGCAAGCTATATATCGGAGAAAAAAGACATAATCCCTTATATAGGATATATAAAATAATAGTTCAATAACACTTTGCAATGTGGAGGAAAATGGAAAGTGGTAATCTTTATCTTTATATATATTACCCTAAGGATTTGGGGCCTTTTCTTTTGTTTGAATAGGCGCCTCCACTGGCTCTTTAGGTCCCCACCTTTTGGTACCCACGGGCGGGGAATAGTCCCCAGATGGTTGGGAGGCACTTTTTTAAGTGCTGAAGTGCCGTCCATATTTCATAAATTCATAAATTTTTAAACATTGAATTTCCGGAGGGAGTAATATTTCTGTCGATGGAACAGCTGTCGTAGCACTGTCGTAGCACTGTCGTAGCACGGAAAAGTACCTTCTGTTATATGCCCCCAACCCATACCGATTACCTGTGAAGGGGGAAAAAAACTTCCATGGCCATATCCGCATCCGCATGTGTATATTGGCTTCAGTGTATACAACACACGTGTTATTTGTTCGCACATGTACATGTACTGCTCCATGTACTATTTGTAGCTTCATGCGGTTACATAGCAGTTTAGTGCGTGTGTAACTCTATGGTTTCACGGCGGGGGGGGGGGGGGGGGGGATGGGGTGGTGGGTGGGGGGGGGGGGACATGTCTCATTGAAGCCTGTACATGTATACATGAAAACGGATAAAAAGGGTACCTTTTCAACAATAAGCGCATAACCCGGATTACGCGTTTAGGGTATCAAAAAAAGCAAAAATCAAGAAAAAGGGTAGCAAATTCAGAGATGATAGATCCGCGGAAGGGGGGGGGGGGGCGGAAATATAGTTCGGTAGTGTGTTCCAAAGTAGGTTAAATTTCTTCTAAGGTTCCTTTTTGGTTAAAAAGAGGTCTATGATGATGATGTAATCCTCAAATAGGATGTAAAATACCTTAAGCAAGATATAAAATCGCCGATAATAATGGTATAAAAATCAGAGATAGACGGGTTTCCCTGTTTAGAGTATCAAAATCTGCTCCTACTGCAATCTGCTTTTTAATTCAGCAAGTGATTTACGCGGATGATGTATAGGTCTCAATGAGATATCCGTGGGGGGGGGGGGGGCGGTCGTCGCGATCGATTCGGATCGATTCTGGTGCCCGTAAACTTTTCTACCTTTTATTTGTGAAAATTCGGCTCCTTTGGAAGTTTGATTTATGTAAGCATTCCATTACTTTATAAATTGAACTTTCAAGGGTTTTTTGTTTGTTTGTTGGTGTGTTATTATTTTTTTTTTAATTTAGTTTTTTTTTTTTTTTTGGGGGGGGGCTGTTTCTTAGTTGAACTTAATTCTTTCTGTTGATACAATTGTTTTGTTTGTTTGTTTGTTTGTTGTTGTTTTTTGTGGGGGTTGATGTTCAATGAGACAGGGTGAAGCCGGGAGGAACATGTAACTGTTAGATGTAAAAAAAAAAAAAAAAAAAGGGGGGGGGGATTTCGGCCACTTCATATTTTAGGACTCTTTATTTCACTTAGGAATATCGGTTGTCACGGTGTAAAGAAGGAGCCCCCCCCCCCCCACCAAAATTTTCTTCGAAAATATTTCCACTATGATATGAATACGTATAGGATACTAACCCTCACGCTGGGGGTGACGGGAGGCCGATGGAGTGGGGGAGGGGGTACGGTAGGGAAAGGTCAATCCGTCGGTCCTCCCAAGACTTATAAGGGGGGCCATAATCCCCCTGAAAAGAAAATGAAAACAATTTTTTTTTTCTAATTTTTTCATCCTTTACAAGGGACGTACCGCCAATTATGCATGTTATGTTTTTATGGCCTTAATTTCTCTGAGTATTAAACCACAGAAACATGGCAAGATTAAATCGCTCACTCTAGCTCTATTCATGGATATACTATTCGAATTATATCGATGCTCTGTGTGCGAGAATCCCGCCCGTGTATGAGATCGTGTGTCATCCACTGGCCACAGGGCCGACGTAACATATATAAATATCATTATTCAGTCATTCATAAAGTAGAACAATCGTCATTTAGTCTTCTTCAAGATGGAAATGTATAATTTTCTTCAGAACTCATGCAAGATTTGGATGAATAACACATACTCACATGTTGTAAATACTTCTTGGTAAAAAAATAACACATTACCAGACTTTTTTCTTTATTCACTTGATTATTGTGACAAATATACGGTAATGTAAAATACCTTAAGCAAGATATAAAATCGCCGTTAATAATGGTATAAAAATCAGAGATAGACGGGTTTCCCTGTTTAGAGTATTCTGTGGTATCAGCGACCACGCGATGGATGCCCGCACTTTTAAACCCTTATAGACTATCACGGATTTCTGTTAGATATATACAGTATAGGCCCATTGTACATACATTAACAGCTCACAGTGCAGAACTGGGGACGGCAATTTATAAAGCCAATGCCCAGGCCACCTTTATTGAATGGAAGGGCAAGTAAATATCTTCTACAAGGAATTACCGCATGAATGGATATTAATAACTCGCGAATGACCGCCTACGGCGGCCCGGCCTTTCGCGGCTTGAGACAATTGTGGATTGAAAAAGGGTGACAGAGGTAATCATTAATATAATACAAATAAATTCATAAGATAGTTTAATGTTTAATATATGCATGTTTTCATGAAAAGAGGTCTATTTTGTAAAGTTAAGATAATAATTATTCATATCCCTTGTAATTTGAGGTCTTATGTTTGTCTTCAAAATGAAAGGTTGACTTAGTGGGATTTTGTGAATTGTTTTATGTTATGTAATATTATTCGTGAAATTCTTTGTCACATGATCAAGTACATGAACATAAAAAAGAACAAACTAATTTTTAATGAAAAACAAAATTGAAAAATTTCAAATCTTGGTAAGGGTATACCTTGCACAATTTAGAAAATTGCATCGCTGATATGGAAGCTTGGATGGAATCTAATTCTTTGCTGTTAAACCGTTTAATGCGATTTCGTGCTCTTCCTTTCAAAATCCTGACTGAGCAAATTAGATATAGACTCCATTTCAATTTCTGGTAACGACATTCGTTTGTCAAACTCATGTCGCAATCTTGGCTTTATGTTTTATTCTCAAATACTGTGTCTAATCAAATCATAGCATATGCAAATTATATGAATATAAAAATAAATATAAATATTGGGCTTCATCCGAAAATGTCTCACTCGTTCTTCCACAGAGAAACTTGTACACTGGCCCACTTCTTCATGCCTTGATTTCGTTAACGACTTATACTCTACAACTTGCCAAATTCACAAATTGCCCAATTACAAAAGCTACAAAATGCAGCTGCTCGCTTATTATTTCTCTGTCAAGTAAACGCAGTTACAATACCCCTATCTTACAAAATATCAATTGGTTGCCCGTAAAGGAACGTATCATTTTTTAAATCCTTCTTTTGGTCTATCACATTATTAACGGAACAGCCCCTGAATATAACAAGTCTGTGTTACGTCAGTACCACCCCACACGAACCCTACGATCCTCCAACTCTGGTCTTTTATATATTCCGCCTTCTAATAAATCTTGGGGAACGAGTTTTTGCTCATGCCGGACCAGCCCTGTGGAATTCGCTTCCACATGAGCTGAAAAACTCTAACTCCTTAATGGGCAAACTAAACTCTCATTTCTTCAATCTTGCGTTTTGAAGAAAGGCATTCTTTTTTGTTATTCATTCCCTTGTTAGGTTTCCGTTTTCTTTATGTTGTAAAAGCGCCTTGAGCATTCAATCAAAATGGATAATGGCGCTCTTAAAGGTAACAGATAGTTTTGGGAAGCCCTCAAAAACTTTTCGTGAGATTTCTTTGATTTTACTTAATAAATAGCAGGATACTAACAGAACTAAGATGCTGTGAAGTTTTTTCCTCCTCAAGTGAAATATTTATTGAATGAGAGGTGAAAAGTAATAAAAATCCCTGGCCCTAAAAAGAGGGCCGGGATGTAAATTCAAACAACGGCCACACACACTACTCACATGAGGATTGCTGTGTGTATAGAATACGTACGCTACACATAGTGCGAAGCGCTGGGGTTTATTGTGCGGGCAACCTTCGGGTGGATATGGTCTTAGCGTGAGGCAGTGAAAAGCTGTTACCAAGCGTTTCTTACAGATATTTACACTAAGATTTGTTCGAAATCGTGAATGAAATGTTAAATAATCTCGTACATGTGTCTTATGATAAAAGGAGAACAGTATGTGACTATGTTAGATAAGTTTCTTGCTAGTATGATCTTTGCTACCGAGACTGTCTATGAGCTTTAGTAGAAATCTTAAGTATTATTATTATTATTATTATTATTATTATTATTATTATTATTATAGTTATTATTATTATTATCATCATTATCATCATTGTTTAAAGTTTGCAGTCTAATGAAGGACTCTGACTGCGAGAAGGATTAGATCTAAATAGAAATTCATATGATATGATTGTCCTAAAACTTGGCATACAAATTACGCACATCATGCTATATTTATCTGTTTATAGTGGACAATCATTAATACGAGAGCTTACTCGGTTTTAAAGTTATAGAATATCAAAATGAGACAAGTGTTCAGTCTCGCAAAAAAACAACAACAAACAAACAAACAAACAAACAAACCAGTACAACAAAATCCATAGAAGACAAACGAAGGTCTACTAAAAAATGTCACAAATACTACTTTTAGATTCTTTGGTGCTTCCAAATTTGTGAATTACTTAGAAAAAAAAAATGTTTTTTCAGGAAATACCCCCCAAAAAGAAATTTGACCATGCCGACCAAAAACAACTTTAGTGCGCTTTAACTGAAAATCACACGGTGCGACCTTTTGGTGGTCACATATAATTATGCTTTCAAAACTTTTTCAATTTTACTGGTCGGAGGAATTAGAGTCTTATTGCATACAATTATGTTTATGAACGTAACTCAATTTCCCTCAAGAATAGAGGGTTAGCATTGGGCCGCATCTATTAAACGAGCAAAAGCCTAGCAATCGCTTTCTCAAAGCTTTAACTTGCATGTTCAGATGTTCAAATCATGAAAATGTATGAAGAAGCAACAATTTGTTTTCTTACTAGCAATTGCTTCCCAGACTAGCAACAGCTATTCAATAATTTATTTAGAATCAAAATGAAGGTTTTTGTTCTAGCTCGGATTAGTAAATGTTTTCTTCAAAAGGAAGAGATTGCATTAATCATTATGAAGCAATTGTTTGAATTTATGCAAGACCATCTCCTGTTAGCTTGGGCTTTATATACTTACAGAGATTTTAGCAGTCATTTTTTTTTCCAGCTGCAACAGCCCCAGTTTTCTTTTTTTCGAGCTGCTAAACAGCTGATATTGCTCTTCAATTACACAACATTCAAAATGTGAATTTAATTAGCCATGAACCTTTTTTTTCACATTTAACATCAGTAGATCAAACCACGATCTTCAACCAATTTTGAAAGTTGGCGGGGAGAGTTTCTTTTGTTTACTTACAACCTATAAGCTAGTGATCTAGTTTTACATATTCAGCCCGCTGGTTCGATTTTGAAATTTGTGAAGATGGAAGCACAAGGTTATAAAAAGAAACTGCTATGCCTGTTCGATTTCTGATTTTTCATATACAGATAGATAAGGCCCAATTGTCTTGCACCGGCATTTTAAAAAAGGAAAATATCCTAAATTAAAGTGGTGGATGGAAAAGAATTCCATATTGCCACCAGGCGACAAGGACTATAAGTTAATCCAGAAACTCACCGATTTTATTTTCAGAACGATCTGTCCAATTTATCTCCCTCAGCGGTGCTCCAAATACGCTATCTCCCACTTAATTAAAGGCCAAGTCCACACCAAAATCAAACTTTCTGAGTATTTCCTACATAAATCATTAAGTTAAAACAAAAAAGAGTCATGTCTGAATTCCCAACGGTTGCTCCATAGTGATTTTTTTCATTTTGGTAATTTTGAAGCGAATTATAAACAATCATATTTACCGCACAAATTCAGATTAATCACGTGACCATGTGACGTACAGCACTCACATTGTTTTTGGTTTACTGCGCATGACCATCTCGCTGGTGCAATCGACACCCCGCCCGCACGCCAGTATACACGCTAGTGCAATGCAGGTGCCTTGAAAAAATTCAACATGCCATGTGTCAGCCTTATGGCTGCTCAAAAAAGCAGGATGAAGTGCCTAACCATTGTTTTTTCGCCATTCCAAACCCCAAACGGATCGTGAAAGATGTACTAAATGGCTCAATTATATACGGACAAATTCAAAGTGAGAACGAACAAATGGGCTCAAAGTCGGGTGGTGTGTGAGGACCACTTTGAGCCTCACTGCTTCCAAGAGGATATTCGTGCAAGGTGACGGCATCAGCAGGACCGTCTTGTTGTAGTGCTATTTCATCAGCGTTCAATTCTGGTTGGAAAGCATAGCCTGGAGAACCAGACATTTTATAGACGGAATGAACAAGGAAATGTAATGAAATCGTCAAGAATCTCTGGTGTCTCTTCAATGAAAAATTGACAAATCAAAGGTAGTCTATATAGTCGTAAATCTGTGATCCGATTTTGGAGTTGGTTGGGCATGTACACAATGCAGCGTCGCGGGGCCGTCGATAGAAAAATCAATGTGAGTGTCTTGCGTCACATGCAGAAAATCGTGGCCCTTTGCATTGTGGGATTGAACAGGCTTGCTCGGGATTATGAACCTCATAATTAAAGAAACTTTCAAAAATGCATAAAAAATACTTTCGATAATCATTTTCCAAAAACAAAGGTATTTAAGAGAACTAGTATCTTAGATTTTTCTCTTTCAGTTGAGCGACTGTTAGTGCTCGTGTGGACTTGGCCTTTAACCTGCTGCAAGTCAAATATGGTGCAATCCCCGAATGGATGATGAATTCGGCGATAGGGCTTACTGCAGGTAAGAGGGGGAGCGGGATATAGTTTTAGAGATCGCTCTTATGATAAAATCGGCCAGATTCTGGATTAGTATATCGTTCGCTTTCTTTGAATGATCTCAATATTACAAATGGACCACCTCGTTGACCAAATATGAAGTGATATTTGCGCAAAATCAAAAGTCAGCACCCCCACCCCACCCCCACCCCGACGCCTATCATGAGTACATGTACATTCTAATCATGCTTTGAAGAATCACTGAAATGATTTGAATTGAAAAGGTATTAAATTAAATATATATATATATATATATATATATATATATATATATATATAAGATATTGCAGCTCATGCAGAGCTGAATTAAATGAAATATTCATATACATTAGAGTGCATATACATTCGAGTGAAACAAATTTTGATACACAATTTGACAATTTATGTTTACTAAAAAAAAACCCATTATGTAACAAAAAACATAGAGATGCAAAAGAATAAAGATAGAGAATGAGAGAAAGAGCGAGAGAGAGAGGGGGGGGGGGGGGAGGAAAACAATCAGAAAGAAAGAATAATTAAGTATGACGTAATAGGAATGAAAGCATCACATGACAATGAAATGATATTCAAGATTGTCACATAATATTCTGTTGTTCTGACATGAAGTCTTTACGGTGAGCTCGAAAAAGGTTCAAACACAACAAAGACCTTGAGATTTTTTTGAGAACTCTATAGGTCACAAATGGACATCAGCATCTTTGCTGTTCCACGTTTATTGGACATGTTCAGAGCAAACGCAGTGCCTCTGCCATTTGGGTTCCCAGAACAAAATGACTGCGACCCTACTACGTCTTAACTACGTACGCATCACTCTACGTAAATTAAAATATTCACAACGCAGCTTCATTGAGTCCTAAAGCCCGCAGCACACTGCACGATCCGACTGCGATCCGACTACTTTGCGACTGTGAGACCAATTGGATCGCAGTCGCATGACATCGCGGCCTGTACGATGCCACTAAAACCCACTATATCCGATGATGTTGCCGCGCGTGCGTATTTTGCATGGAGTAACCATTTTCATCATATTCTGTATATTATATCAATTTAAAAGACAAGTATCTTGTTTGAAAATAACATTGATTTACCAAACAAAATAGGGCTGTTTTACAATCGGGAAAAGGGTACATACATCGTTTACATCATTTTTTTTTTTTTTAATAGTCACAAGACTCTTGGCCCTCATGCATGGCCCTGAGAGAAAGTGGGGTAGGTAGGAGAACTGGAAGATAAGGACGAGAGTATATGAGAAAAAGGATGTCGACATGTCTGCTGGACTTCGATCACTGTCAACTGAGAGACGAAAAGATTGATGGTAAACTTAAAGGATAGGGGAGGGGTAGGGAGATTAAAGAATATGGGATTAAGAGAGAATGAAGGAGAGAGAAGGGGGCTGCAGAGTTATTAAGGGGGAAATGAGAAAGATGCAGTAAAATAAAGAGAGTCAGATGAAGGGAATGAGAAAGAGTGAGCAAGAAATGGAAAAGGTGCAAAGAATGGTGGAAATGAAAAGCGAGAAATAAGAGGGTAAAAGCGAGAGACGGAAAAGTAGAGCGGGAGGGAGAGAGAGAGAGGGGGGGGGGGGGGGGGGAGTGAGACTGAGCGTAAGAGATGAAAGTGGAGAGGAAGCTTAGATGTAGGCAGGTCCCATATTGTAGAAAAATGTCATTGAGCCGAGATGGGAAAAAAGGAGGAGAACGGCAAAGAATAAAAGACACAAAAAAGGGAGAGATAATGCGTGAGATAGAAAGAATGTGGGAAAGTAAGACAGAGTAAAAATGAGAGGAGTTAAAAGGAAGGAGAATGAAATGAGGCGAGAGAGAGGGGATGAGAAAGCAAGGAAAGACTGGAATAAGAATAAGATTCATACTAAGTGAGAGACAGCTTGGGACAAAGAGAGATATTGATTAGAAATAGGGAGACATAGGGTGGTACATGTATATAGGAAAGAATGAAAGGGGGTTCCAGAAAAAAAAACACGTTTACACATAATTCTACCCCCCCCCCTCTTACTTTCTCACTCAAACTCTTTTTTTTCTCGAGATCATCTTTTAATGTTGATCCATAATTCATCTTCCCCTCTCTCTCTATATCCCTCTCTTTATAACGTATACTCATATTTTCTGCTTCCTTCCACTCAATTCCTTTCTTTCAACTTCTCTGTGACTGAAGTTTCCTTCCTTTCCAATATTATCCAATAATTGACTCCAAATCATTCATATACATTCCTGGCACACATCCGGACTAATTTTCTTTCTCCTTAAACCATCTTTATCTAGCAATTTCATTCTAATTTCCTTTCACATCTCTCCATTATTTTAGTTCTCAATTTCTGGCATGGTTCTTCAGACATTCGTACAACGCCTTGAAACTCAACAATAAACAAAGTTTCATTACCAAGCATACTTTTGTTTTTGTTGTTGTTGTTGAATTTTTTAAAGGGTTTCTTAGGCCAAAAAAATAATTTGCATACATTTAGAATGTATAGAATTAACCCCAAATATCTTTACCAGACATTCTACAGGTTAGTGGTTAAGAAGTTTGAAGAAAATAAAGGAAAGCGTAAACGATCGACGCGCGTAACTCGCGGATAATATTCAACTCTAATGAAACAACAAATGAATGAAGGATACAACGCAAAATGTTTTTATCAAATTGGAAATTGATTTGGCGCGTAACTTATGGATAATCTACAACCCAAATAAAACAACAAATGAATGAAGTCATACAACGGAGAATATTTTTAAAGAATCAAAAATTGATTTGGGCGTAACTTACGGGGATTCTATACCCCAAATAAAACAACAAAAGGAAGTATACAACGAAAAATGTTTATATCAAATAGAAAATTGGTTCGGCGCATAAATTACAAAGAATCTACAAACCAAATGAAACAACAAATAAATTGGAACTAAGGCACAAAATACATTTATCGAATCGAAAATTGATTGGCGCTTAATTTTGGGATAATATACAACCCAAATTAAATATGAAATGAATGAAGTATACAACGCAAAATGTTCTTATTGAAATGAAAATTATAAGTTTTATTATTTCATGGAGAATCTACAACCCAAATAAAACAACAAATGAATCAAGTATTCAACACAAAACGTTTATGCGGAATATAAAATTGGTTTGGCGCATAAATTACAAAGAATCTACTGACCAAATGAGACAACAAATAAATTAGAACTAAGATGCAAAATACATTTATCGAATTGAAAAGTGATTTGGCGCTTAACTTAGGGATAATATACAACCCAAATAAAATATGAAATGAATGAAGTATACAACGCAAAATGTTTTTTCATCGACTGGAAAATTATTAAGCGCGTAACTAATGCATAATATGCAACCCTAATAAAAAGTGAAATGGATGAAGTATACAACGCAAAATGTTTATATCGAATAGAAAATTGGTTCGGCCCATAGATTATAAAGAATCTACTGACCAAATGAAACAACATATAAATTAGAACTAAGACGCAAAATACATTTATCGAATCGAAAATTGATTTGACGCTTAACTTAGGGATAATATACCACCCATATAAAATATGAAATGAATGAAGTGTACAACGCAAAATGTTTTTTATCGACTCGAATTTGATTTGGCGCATAACTAATGGATAATATATAACCCAAATAAAACATGAAATGGATGAAGTATACAACACAAAATGTTTATATTGAATAGAAAATTGGTTCGACGCATGAATTACAAAGAATCTACAGACCAAATGAAACAACAAATAAATTAGAAATAAGACGCGAAATACATATATCGAATCGAAAATTGATTTGGCGCTTAACTTCGGGATAATATATAATCCAAATAAAATATGAAATAAATGAAGTATACAACGCAAAATATTTTAATGAATGAAACAAGCTGATCAAAACTGAACATTCATAGATCTCATTAGATTCATGTACATGTGAAAATGATGGGACAAACTATACGAAATTTGTTAATGTTGAGATAACAAATTCTTTCAGAATATCAAATTGGTGAAAGAAAATGGTACTGTGACATTTGTGACATTATTTAATAGTGTCGGAAAACTCTTCTCATTTGTTTGTAAACTGGCGATCATAATTTCAATTTTTGCCTTGCCTACTGTTTTCTAAAATCAATCAAGGATAAAATGACGTTATATGTCCTCCAGTAAACAAAATGCCTGCTTCTCAGTCATTTAATTTTAAACATGATTGATTTCATTAATTATGATTACAGAAACAAATGGAATAGTCAGGAATTCAGGAAAGGTGGTATGGGGGGGGGGGGGGGCTGGTGGGCTGGTCCGAAGCTCCTCTATCACTTTGAGACTAGTGTATGTGGCCTTCCATGTTTCAAAAGAATAGTTAATCTGTAATTGATGGGAATCTGATGACTGAAAACTGCCCTCTTCCCCTTACAGAAAAGCTTGTAATTCCATACATATAAACTTTGCAGAATGTTTAGTTTTCAGAAATATGAAGCAATTCAAAATTAATATTAACTATATAGAGTTAGAAATAAATTCACATGGAAATTTTGAATTTAATCTAAATTTATTCTTCATTGCCATATTATATTTAACTGCATTAGATAGAATGTTGGGTATTCTTTTTAATTTACTGGATAATCAAAATAGCAAAGAATATGTAATGTGCTGTTCAGTTTCAGAATCTAGCCGATTTTATTTTTCATAGTGAAGCAGTGCTCCCCTTTACCTGCTGCAAACCAAAGTTGTCAATGTTTTTCCCCGGTTTAATGTTCAGAGTCTAGACAAAATATAAAAATCTCCTAAATCAGGTGCCTTATTTGGGCATTTTTTCCCGGCTCTAAACAGAGTTTAGACACTACTCTCGCCCACTAGTTACTCAGCTAGTTACGCTTCTCGAGGATCTGGTGTGTTATTGTGGCTGCTGAGAAATGATGTGGGATAAATGGAAGAAGAAATTTTATAGGCCAATCATTTTAGGCCTCATCAAGCCTTCTGTGCAATGATAATACAAAAATGCACTGTATACATTTACCGTTATATATTTACATGTATATGGAATAATGATAATAATAATCAAAGAAAATATATATGCCATTGGATTCGAATTTATCCAGTTCCTTTATGGCTATTATAAATTATGCTAGTAGTACATATGTATTATACCACGCACGTCAAACTAAGGAAAAGAAGAAAGGGGAAAAATAAGAGTTATAACTTTACTTACAATAAATATATACAAATATATATACTACATATGCAGTATATTTTTTCCTTTTTCTTTTTAAAAGAAGAATAATTCATTCTTATTGGGAAAGTTAGAATACGATTATTGGATTTCTATGAGGTTATCAGCACACTGTTGTTATATTAATTGTTGCTATTGCTCCTTTTTTTTTTATTATCATGCTTATTATTATTTATATTCATCACCATATAGTATATACAGCCCACAATTACTTGTTACTATAACTTTTACCATTAATTTTTTGCAAATAAATTCAGTGATCGCCCCCATTAACATATGTTTATGAACGTGCTTGGATGGCTGGTAAGATGGCATGTCAAAAAGTGGTCGGGGGAAAGTGTGAAGTACACATTGTGTGGGCGGAGGCGATAATTTTGGGGCGCGTAATACAAGCAATACCACCGTTTGTGTGTTTTTTTTTTTTTTTGGAGGGGGGGGGGGGGGGGTTTGTGTTGTTGTTTTTTTTCTCCTCTCCCCGGTAGATGAAAATGGCAGGAAAAAAATATATATAAAAGAATAAATTTGTTGAAAAAATAGTTATTCACGAATACGTATTTTTATAATGAATCAAAGTAAATTTTGTGGGAAAAATACATGTAGTCAATTTTGACTAATTGCCAAATGAAACCAACATTAGAAGACGAAGAATAAGAAGAAGAAAAAAAAAAAAGAAGACTCGCAGACTAATACAAAACCTTTAAAAGTACACAAAGGCAAGCTTAATTCAGCCTTGGGGTAACCATTTGAATCTTAAACGTCATTTGCGTTCAGAGACAGTTACTCGATCTAATATTAATTTCGTTAGTCAATTTTTATACTGTTAACTTTGCTCCACCTAACAAGAATAGGGATCAGATTCTCGATTCATAATAAAAAAAATAATAATTTGCAATTATTTCGGATGTCAAAATTATATACCTATAGGCCTACATAATCAGATATTCTGCAGGAGTAGATGCATAGACGCATAGCATGTATACAGGCACAGACTTGTCAGGGGCTGAACGTCTTTTTTCACTGATAATTAAATTTCAATTTTAGCATGATTGCAAAGACTTACGGGGGAAAAAAATCGACATAAAGGGCTGGTCAGACTTGACCATCCCTATATACCTATAAATGGTTGCCAAATCGTTCAAGAATAGTATGTGGAAAATGACTAAGAATTCGATATGGTCAGTCAGACCGGTGTAACCTCGCTAATCATGAGGACCGCTATTCATAAGGACCACTTATTCATAAGGACCGCTATCCATAAAGCGTGACTAAATGAATAGCGGTTTTGTACGAATAGCGGTCCTTCTGAATAGCGAGCAAACCATAGACATAAAAATCCTTTCAGACCACTGAAATGTGTTATAGCTGTCGGTTACCCGGGAAACCCGGGAATCCAGAAACCCGTTCAAAATGGCGGCCAATTTCCTAAAAATGTCCGGAAGTGAGTAACTTTTTGCCTTAGATGTGTATTTTAGAAGTGTATTTTAGGTTGCAGGATGTTCATCGATACGCATTAAAGTAAGAAAAAGATTAAATTAGCTATCTTTTCAAGAAAATACCTAAGCTGGCCACCATTTCGCCATCCAAGATGGCCGCCGGCACCTTTAAAAAAAAAAGCCATATTAATATAAAAAAATATCCATCCCAGAGAAGTAATTTGGTGTCTATACAGCGTTTTTTTTTTTTTTTTTTTTTTTTTTTTGGGGGGGGGGGGGGGTCGAGAAATGGATTCAGACCACTTGAAATGTGTTACGGTGATCAGGATAACCGGATTAAGTGTAAAGGTGTATTTTAGATTTCAAGATATTCATTGATATGTGTTGTTAAAGTACAGAGAAAGTATTGCAGTAGCCTTGTTTTTAAGACAGTACCTACAATTGCCGCCATTTTGTCATTCAATATGGCTCTACCAGCACCTAAAAATAACCATAGAATCATTCATATTCATCCTAGAGATGTTATTTTGGTGTCTATACCTACATGTAGCTTTTGAGGGTTGAGAAATTAATTCAGACCAATAGCAGGAAATCTAGAAATCAAAGATGACGCCAACAACTAACATCAATGTTAAATATGACCTACGTGGAGTAACCCTGAAAACTTGACCTACAGTTCAGATAGGAGTCATACAAAATCTAAGATGTCGTAAGGGTAGCAAAGTATGGGTATACACAAAACAAACTGTATCAAAGTAATTGGTAGCCTTGTGATTCGGGATGGTATCCACGATAGTCACCATTATGACATTAAAGATGGCCTCAAGTATTCTAACGTATAGCTACAAGTCATTACTGCAAGAAGTCAAGTGTCTTTGGGACTGTCGGTCCTCACGGCCCGTATTCTATAAACTACTTAATCGTGTTATTCGATGAACCAGAGGTCGCTGATTCCACTGTCTGGTAACAAAACAAAACCAACCATGTAAAAAAATCTTCTTCGTAATGTAATTTGAGATATTCAAAATGTTAACAAGGAAAGTAGTGGCCTCTCATGACGAAAATCAAGATGGCGCCCAAGGTGGCGAAATTAGGCTTTTATTCAATTTCTTAGGGGGTCCTATTGTACCCTTTTGAAATATTAACCTGTAACTTTATGTATGATCATCAGATTTCAAAGAAACTTGGTCATCGTATTTAGAATCATATTCAGCACATTTTGATATCAAGCAAACCTATGTACCTCACTGACTGTTGCCATGGAAACCGTCTATCTCAATACAAACCAACACGTTTTTGAGAAGTTTTTGATATTACGGGGAGAAAACTTATTCGATTTTTAAACTTGCGTTTTAATATGGGTTTGATACAATATTCAGACATTAGAAAGATATTGTATATCTCTTTGAGGTATACAAACACATTTTGATAATGATCCTCTTAATTTCTTATCAGCAGAGTATCTGCAAAGCATCATAAACACCTCCGTTTTGTAGAAATTTGAAGTTTGTTTGATATTTTGATAACACATTGAGCACACAAACTTCTAATTTTAGGTCGTAACTTTTTTATCTCATGATCCGTATTCAATGAAACTTGTAGATTCTGTTCAGAATGATATTCCACATGTTTTAAACCAACAAAAATATATATATAACTTGTTTCATTTCCCATGGCAACCGTTGTTCATTTAAATGTCTTTTTTTTTTAAATTGACACAAGGATTGCTTTTAACGTCAAAGATTAAGCGTAAATATGAGTTAGATATAATTCCCAGGCAGTTATGGTATTGTTTATAAACCTAATACACCTGAATAAGATCAGGCGTATTAGGTTTATAAACAATACCATAACTGCCTGGGTATTATATCTAACTCACATTTACGCTTAATCTTTGACGTTCAAAGCTAATACACCTGAATAAGATCATGAGTGATTATTATTCTTCATTTTTATCTTTATTATTTTTTTTATCTTGATCTTTTTAGCCGATTATTTCACTACGCTTCTAATTGTGTCTAGCGATATACTTACTCTGTCTAACTGAAACACCCAATATTAGCTTGCTCATGTTGAATAAAATATGCTGAGAGGAGTTATTTCTACAAATATAATGCATAGCTTTTGAGGTATTCAACAAATTTATGAATAATACAAGCTACCACTATAATGAAAGGTCACCGTGATTTATTTTTAATCGAAAGTCGTAACCTCAATGGCTTTAACTTTAGTGTATTCGGATGGTTAGATTTAGACACTACGATTTGGACCTTGGACTTTAATACCAGACTGAATATTTGATGTAAACATGCTGGCAACTGGTTACCACTGACAACATTGGGATTACACACATGTTGAATATCTTAAATCACATAACAAAGAATATAAAACAAGTTGGTTTCGTTAGCCGTGGGGATGGGGGGGGGGGTGCACGGATGCCCCTCTTAGATACCCTACTATTACCCTTACCCAAACTCTTCTGTTCAAAGAAGATGGAAATTTGGCTATTATGTAAGACTATGTTAACATAAGATCGAGCACCATAAGACTAATAGCTGACCGGCAGCTAATTCATAAGACCTGTCCTTGAATAATATAGTGACAAAAATTTTTACTGGGTCACATCATAGCACTCAGTATATACATATACATGAAAGAAGTTTTATGAAAATATAACTATGAGTTGAAAAATTCTAAAGAGAAAAAGACATCGAATGCGATACTCATCATTTTGAAAGGGTTGGTGCATCCCTTTCCACATTGCAGGACCAGAAAGAGATATTTAAAGTAGCTAAGAAAATAAACACTTTAATAGCAGGAGTTTCCAGTTTACATCAGACTGCAGGAATTTGGCTAACATATTAAAATTGTATCAGCCATTGTGGAAGGGAGTCCCGAATTCGCATCACTTCTGGAGCAAGTCAAAAACATGTACTGTTAAGTTGTTAGCAGAAAAGACAGCTTTGCTTTATCACATTTGATATAATATAGGCCTATACCTAAGTTTTAGAGGTCGAGACATCCATTCAGATCACTTCAACTGTGGTCCGCTAGGATAGCTGGAAATCATATATGGCATTTAATTTCCTCAAAATGACCGGAAGTGAGTTTTTATTCACCTTAGAGATGCACTTATCAAGTTTAAAAATTGCATTTTAGGTTTCAGGATATTCACTGATACGCATAAAGTACCAAAAAGGGTTAAATAAGCTTTATATTCAAGAAAGTATACCTTACATAATAAGGCAACATGTACTTAAATATTTAATTATACTTTTATGTGAATCACTGAATATCCTGATCCCTGAAATATTCTTTGAACTTATCAATTTCAGTTTCAGTTTCAGTTTCAGTTTATTGTTTCATATTTCACATTTACAATGTGTTTTTTTGCAGTATACATGTAAATGGGTACAAACAATTATTGGTACAAGCGAGATAAATGATACGAACAAACAAGAGATATATTGTCAGAGAAAATAAAAGAAGGTGAGTACCTCATATCTATGCGTTTGCATGCAATATTAATTGAGCAGACTGGGCTATAATAATAATGAAATATTGAGGAGCCTAAGGAGGAAGCTACGCTTGTGAGTTATAGGCTCCAAAGAATAATAATATTTGAAATAGTCTTTAAAAATAGTAAGAACGAGCAATGCATGATACAGCAATATGAGTATATAAATGAATATAAATTAAATTATTGTGTTACAGTAATCAAAATCGAAGAAATAGTATTGGATGGCTTTGTCACTTTCATTACAGCAATGATATAATAATTCACATTTTTAGGGTAAATAAACATTTCCTTACGCCGTGGCAATTTCTGAAGCATATATTCTGAAGTGCTGACATGATGTTTTATTCTCAATTTTTACCGATGGCTTAACGCAACGCACTACATAAGAAAAGACATATAATACAGTAATCACGTATAAACCAACGTGACAGGATTATGATGTCAGCATTTCGGCATAAATGAATAGAACATTTTATCAATATGCAGAAGAAGAAGAAGAAGAAAGATAAAAAAAAACATCTCCCAGCACCCAGCGACGGGCCACCACACCCGCCCGCAACGAGCTATATTGCACCCCAGAAGTCAGAACAATGGCTACTGAGGCGCAACAGCTCGCTGCAGGCGAGTGAATTGGCCCGTCCCCTGCCACTCGGAGAATAATAAACTGCATAGGTGTGGTATACGAAAATAAAAATGGCCTATTGAAAAGATTCTTTTGACAGCACTACATGTCGGCTTCTGCCTGTATGGCATAACCATTTAGAAGAAGAAGTTTTAGTTTCCGTTTAAATATAAACAATGAGGTGGCTTCAGTAATTTCACTTGGGAGTTCATTCCAATACTTTGGACCTGAAAATGTAACGGTTTTCTTTGCAAATATTGTACGAGTTCGTGGCAAATGGAAAGAGTTACTTTGGCGTGTGGGGTATGGGTGGATAGCGTTGTTTTTTACGAAAAGTGCAGAAACGATTGCTGGTAATTCATTTATATATAACTGATACATGAATATCCCTAAGTTGTACACATAAATGTCTGAGATTCGTAAGAGTTTATTCTTAAAAAACAATTGGCTAGTATGAGAGAGAAATCCAGCGTTATTAATATTTCTTACGGCCCGTTTTTGAATGATGAGTATCTTGTCAAGTTGAATTTTGGTCCCATTCCCCAGGCAAGAATTCCGTAATTGAGATATAGTAAAATTAGAGTGGTATACAAAGATAACAAAATTTTGGGAGGGAACTCGTGTTTGAGTTTATTTAAGATGCCTGTATTTCTGGACAATAATTTACATAAGTAATTGATGTGTACCTTCCATGATAAATCACTGTCAATGTAGATACCAAGAAATTTTGTGGAATCCACTTGGCTTAGATTTGTATTGTCAATTAATATGTTCCCTGGTAGGGATTTCACAGAATTACTGTATAACATATAATGAGTTTTTTTAACATTCAAAGATAGTTTATTAGCATTTATCCAAGCTTGGACCAGTTTGAGTTCATCATTTACAATTTGAAGGAGCATTTGGGGGTTACGATGTGAAAAGAAAATATTAGAGTTGTCAGCGAAGAGAATAAATGACAGAATTTCAGACGAATTTTGGAAGTCATTTATATATATAATAAATAACAAGGGACCTAATAAGGAACCTTGAGGAACACCGCAAGATATTGATCGTTGGTAAGAATCTTGACCATTTATACTAACGAATTGTTTTCTGTCAGTGAGATAATTCCTGAACCACTCCAAGGCCTTCCCTCGAATCCCATAATGGGATAATTTCTGCAATAAAATATTATGATTGATAGTGTCGAAGGCCTTGGAGAAGTCCAGGAAAATTCCGACAGTATGTGGCATGTTGTCAATGGCATGAGCTACTTCATCTAAAAACATAAGTATTGCATGTGTTGTGGAATGTTTCTGTCTAAAGCCAAACTGATTATCAGAGAGAATATTGAAATCAATAAGAAATTTCATTGTTCGTGAATAAATGAGTTTTTCAAGTATTTTAGAGAGGGACGTCAAAAGGGATATAGGGCGATAATTACCAATATCTTGTGTGTTTCCTTTCTTAAAGACTGGTACGACCTTGGCAATTTTCATCATTTGCGGAACGATACCTTTTGTTATAGATAAATTCAAAATATGTGTTAAAGGTGATACAATTTCTCCAATTATTTCTTTTAAAATGTGGTTTGTGATACCGTCAAATCCTGCACTTTTTTTATTTTTAAGTTATTTACTATATCTATGACCTCATGTTCTAGGATTGGGGTGAAGAATAAGGAATGGGGATTTTGCATTTTTAAGAAGTATCGAAAGTCTAAGTCTGGTACAGGAATATTTTGGGCAAGATTCGGGCCAATATTTACAAAATAATTGTTAAATTCCTCTGCTATTGCAAGAGGATCAAGGGTTACTGTTCCATTTGCGATGATCTTAGTAATTGGGGTTGATTTATTTTTTGTTTTCAAAACGTTATTAATTACCCTCCAAGTACATTTGATATCATCTCTATGTAAATTAAATTGCCTCGTAAAATAATTCTTCTTGGCTAGTCGCAATGAGGTTGTTAGAATATTACGATAGCGAGAATATTTGGATTTGGTCTGGACAGTTGGGTTGCTTTTATATTTATAGAACAGATTATTTTTCCTATTAATACATTTCAGGAGAGATTTTGTTATCCACGGAAGTTTAGGACACTTTTTATAATTTGTACGAGTATGCTGGCGAATTGGAATAACAGAGTTATAGTAATGCAATAGTATTTCCATAAATTTATCAAACGAATAGTTTACATCATCACTATGATATATTTCGGACCAGTCCGCTAGTTCTAGTGCATCCTTGAGTCTATTGATGTTAGTTTCGGATAAATCTCGGGTGCCTTCATATCTGTTTGTTTTCGAGTAGCGGTCACAATTGGTATTTGATATTTCAATTCAATTTAAAGACATTTATTTCCAACTTTTCAATATACAAATTAATAAATGAACAAAATAATGTACATATATTTTGAACAAAAAATATGACAAAATATACACTAATGTGATACATACATAGTTGGAGGACACACCTCTAAAAGCAAAAGCTTGGGGCGAGGGTGCCCTTAGTACATAATACATTATTACATAATAAATATATAAAAAGAAAATAGCTACATACGAAAAAAGAAAGAGACCGCTGAGCTTGATTGGAGGGGAAAAAGGGGGAGGAGAAAAGAAAAGAAAAAGAAGGGGAAAGAGGAAAAAGAGGGGGAGAATGGAGGTGCAACATGAGAATTGTACGGAAAAGAGAAATATTCACGAAGAGGCAGAGAGAAGAAAGAATAGAGAGAATAGATACAACGGAGGGTGTGGAAGTGTCTTAAACCATATTATTTGTAAGATGAAGTGAAATATTTTTTCATCCTTCTTGAGAAGCTAGCGAGAGATGCGGAGTATTTTATTGTGTCAGGGATATTTGGGAAAAAATCGGAAAATGGTCGGATATATCACTAACGATAATGCCAGACTTCAGAATGGGAGTTCCACTCACGAAAATATTGTCAATTAATGTAGCTGTTGTATCTGTAATCCTAGTTGGCTTAGTTATAGCTGGAACAAAAGATTTAGATAACATCAAGTTAAGGCTTGGCAATTAAGGTTAACATCACATTGCAATAGATTGAGATTAAAATCTCCCATAACAATACATATCTTTTGATTTAGTAAAGATGAAGATAATAGCATTTGAAGAGTTTCCAAAAATTCTTTGTGATTGGAATTTGGTGGTTTATAGACTTCACCAATGATTATGTTCTTCTTTCCAGTAAATTCAATTTCTACAAAAATACTCTCTATTGTGTTAGAAACTATATTTAATTCTTCTTTCACTCCATAATTAAATTCGTTTGAAACATACAGCCCCACTCCACCGCCCCTTTTTTCAGTTCTGTTATTTGTAATAAAAGTAAAGCCATCAATTGAAAAGAAAGAGGACGGGGTATCTTTGAGCCATGTTTCTGAAATACCAATTACCGAACGTTCTGGTTTGAGCTGATCCATGAATAAACTGAATTGGTCAAAATTCTTGTTGAGGCTTCTTATATTATAATGTAGTAAAAGAAGGTAATTTTTGCGGCTTGTAGTCATATTAGAAATAAATTTATTCTGTGAAAGATAGTCAGAGGATATGATTTCTTCCTGGACATTATTTGAATCAAAATCAAAACAGAGTTCAGGTGTATTAAAGTTGACTTCACCATTTGCATATCATGATCACCTTCACTGTTTAACGAGGAATTGGTAGGCAAGTTGTTGGCAGATGTCTGAACAAAGGGAGCACTTTCGTGCAAGGAATGTACATGATTATCACCAACCATTATAATAAATATTCATGTATTCGAGAAGTGGGGTACATATGATAATCAGTTGAGGTTCACCAACTGGTGGAAATACAGTATGCATGCAATGCAGTGATTGACAAATTACGTGAAGAATAGACATTATAAAGGGGAGCAAGATCAAAATGTTTTCGTAGTGAATAATGAATGGCTGATAAACATTTCCATTTGAGACTAACAGACAATTCAATGGGTTGCCAAGGCGTACAGGTAATGCTGACTGAAGTACTGAATAAGATAAGAAACGTATATGAAGAAGTGACTCTCTAGTTACAATATGTGAGACTTGAAACTGCATATGAGGGGGTTCAATAAGGAAAATGTATATACAGAACTGCAAAAAGGTTAAGGAGACATGTAAACAAAGTATCACATGAGTCCTCATTGGAAAGGGGTAGTTAAAACAGGTTCAACCACCGCCAGATGTAAATATTATTTTGCTGCTTGGAGTGGATTTTTCTTGTAAATCCACAGTGAAAATAGATAGAAACATGTTTTTATTTATTATTCTTTTTATTATTATTAAAAATGTAGAGATAGCTGCCTCTCACTTTTTCAAAAAACTTTTTTTTTTTCTTTTTTTTTATTGCCATGAAATGGAGTGGATTTTTGCTTGTTAATCCACAATTGAAATGGATAGAATCATAATTTAAAAGGATAGCAATGCACTTCCGGTCATATTTGGACATTGGCGTCAATTTATGGCATCATCTTGGATTTCTAGGTTTCCTAATCGCCATTTTAAGTCGTCTGAATCGATTTCTTGACCCCAAAACCTCGGTTACAGACACCAAAATTACATCTCTAGGATGGATATTAATGATTTATGGCTTTTTTAAAGTGCCGGCGGCCATCTTGAATGGCAAAATGGTGGCCAGCTTAGGTATTGTCTTGAATATATAGGTAATCCAATCCTTTTTGTGACTTTAACGCATATCAATGAATATCCTGAAACGTAAAATACACTTTTAAACTTGATAATTACATATCTAAGGCAAATAGTAACTCACTTCCGGTCATTTTGAGGAAATTGGTGGCCATTTTGGACTCCATCTTGGGTTTCCCGGGTAACCGACAGCCATAACACATTCTAAGTGGTCTGAAAGGATTTCTCGACCTCCTACACCTAGGTAAAGACAGCAAAATTACATCTCTAGGATGCATATTTAATGATTTATGACTATGTAGGCCCACTTGCGGGCATCTTGGACGCCATTTTCAAAATAACCACTTTCCGATCAGGTCCCATTTTCTTATACTTTTATTATTTCCAACCGCAAACAAGACCCAATATCGTTGAAAAACCCTCTGTTGCCATTTTTTAAAGGGTTATAGGTACTTTTTACCATAATTTGACTCTCCTATTTTGCTGGGAACAGAGGCAGGCTTTGGACACTAAAATTAATAAAAAGGTGTCAGCGAGTCATATAGTGTACACGCAAATGGAGAAATTGCTACTTTGACCAGAATTTCGTATCTTTTTCATAAAATACACTTGATTTCCTTGCATTCGAAAATGAATGAATTTGAAAGCTGGTTATTATTAATAGTTTAAACACAACTAATTCCATGCAAATAAAAACGGGATCAGAATGTAATTAAAAATTGACCTAAAACTAGCCCCCCCCCCCCCCTCCCAGGTCCCAAAGTCTTATAAGGGATTGAATATGAGAATATATTGAAGGTGGTTCAATACAATCTCATATTCAATCCCTTATTAATTCTTTCTTTTTTTTCATTTTGATACACTTAGAATCTGGAAAATTGTTAAAATATTTGTTTCAGATGCTTGTTTGTTGTTGTTGTTTTTTTGGACAGATGTTAAAGAGGTACAGGTTTTCAAGAGGGCCGGGTATTAACATTTTGATATTGAATGACATCCTGCATGATAAACTTGTTGTTGTTGTTGTTGTTTTTGGTTTATTGGCGCTTATCATTCAAGAGTGAATATTTACACCTTTTCTATATTTATTTGTTCATTTATTATTATTATTATTTTTTTTTTTTTTTTTTTTTGGACGAACTATATTTTCGAGAATAAATAATTGGGTATATATGTTGCATTTTAAGCTTTGAACGGCTAGAACTTCGTTCTAGCCGTTCTAGTCTACGTACAAGGGAAATTATTATGAAGGGAAAAAATCAATGTGTGCGAGTTCGTAATGACCCTGCCGGAAAGAACACAGTGTCCCACAGTGTGTTAACAGTGTGTTCACAGTGTGTTCACATAGTCGACTCTGTGAAGATGTGATTCACAATGTTAAAACGCTCCAATTTAACAGTGTGAAGATGATTTCACACTGTGGACACCTCCACAGTGTGGTTTACCAGAGTGTTCACATAGTGATGTTCGATTTCACAGTGTGAATTTACTCGCTCACAATGTGAAGATGTGATTCACAATGTTAAAACGCTCCAATTTAACAGTGTGAAGATGATTTCACACTGTGTTGCACACTGTGTTTCACACTGTGGGACACGGTGTTCTTTCCGGCAGGGGAATTCATCCTAATCTATTCAATTTGTAAAAAATAATTAAAAAGGGCCTTTACAAGCCTTTTTACGACTACATGCCGACTGATCGTCGGCTCTCAGAAAGTTTGCACAGCAGAGTGATAGGAGCGTTTCTGTCTCTAAGTGAATGGCCGACCCTGTCAAAATTAAGAGGCTAATGAACGAGAGACAGAATTTTCGGTCTAAAGTCGGGGTTGCGGGTAATACACGATGCTAGACTCAAAAAAAAAAAAAAAAAAAAAAGGAAGTGTCATCACCAAAACTGACAATAATCTAGGGGTCTAAGGTCCTGTTTATATGCTCAAAGAGAATTCATTTACTGTTTTGTAAGTCTACATGCTACGACATATTTTTACAAATTAATTTTGATGTTAAAATCAACAGCCTAACTTGCGTATACAACCCACAAGCAGGTTCATGCCGTGACACAAACCCGGCACAAATTAAACCAAGGTGGCAGCTTTACTCTCAATGAGCCCTCCCAAAATTTAAGTCCATTGACCAAGCAAGGCTTCGTGACGTAACGCTTGTCAAAGTAAAGATTTGTGATCGTATTATTAATCACCATCAAAATGAAAGAAAACATCACACAATAATTACAGATAAATGCAAACTGATACCTTGCTTTAGAAAATATTCCTAGCTAAATCCAAGAACTATCACAGAAGTTTCGTGTTTGAAGAGCTATGGCGCAAGGTTTTTCAACAAAATAGTCGATCCCAAAACATTTGAAGTTTCCCCCTGCTCCAGCGGCCCAGCGAGTTTGCACGTTCTGCTAAAATGAGAGAAACGTCTCTGCACATGGCTTCTGCATCAATTAATTTGCATACTAGCTCAACCAATGCCCATTGGTTGAGCAAGTAATTTGCATATTAGCTGAACCAATGCGCATTGGTTCAGCTAGTATGCAAATTAATTTATGCAATAGCCATGTGCAGAGACGTTTCTCTCATTTCAGCAGAACGTGCAAACTCGCTGGGCAGGGGAGCGAACCTACCTCTGCATGGGTATGAAATGAGGGAAACTTCAAATGTTTTGGGATCGATTATTTTGTTGAAAAACCTTGCGCCATAGCTCTTCAAACACGAAACTTCTGTGATTTTTTCTTGGATTTAGCTAGGAATATTTTATCAAAAATAAACAAGGTATCAGTTTGCCTTTATCTCTATTGTTAATGTGTGTTTTGTGATGTTTTCTTTTATTTTGATAGTGATTATAAGATACGATCACGAATCTGTACTGTATCTGTACAAGGGCTTGTCGCGTCTTTGCAGCAAGCCTTATTTTGGTCAACGAATCATATTTGAAGAGTTCCCCGACTTCGAAAATTAGTTAAAAAACAGGAAACAACCAATTAAAGTACAATTTTGTTTTACACTTTTCTAAATCATTTCTTTATGCTTTTGCATGCCTCTAGATTTTGCCGTTTTCATAAGAAAATGACTTGAATTTATCTTCTTTTTTTTCTTTTGCTCAGGGAGTCGAAAGTTGGGGTGCGGTTAATTTAACCATCGGTTTATACAACGTTATTTACAGTAATCCTCCTAGCCTTTTTGTAACTCTGCAGTGTGGTAAATTTGATCATAATCATGAGAGTTCATTGTGTTCATTCACTTGTGCAAATCATATGACGTGTAGGATATCAAAAATAGCTGCAGATATAAAAAAAAATCATGCATTCACTTTCTGAACAACATGGATTTTAAATAAAATAACACCAATGTCATCTGAGCTGGCATTTTTAACCTGTTTGTTGCCTTGTTCTTTATTTGAAAGAAGTAATTTCCTTGTACATGTATAGGGTCTCTAGAATGGAAGATTTTACCTTATCAATTCTTGCAAAATCTAGGGGCTTCAGGGGGGCTGCCCCTGGACCCCGCTGGGGGCTTCACAGCCCCCAGACCCCTGTTGCTTTTTTTGGAGTAACCGCCTGTGAATGATAAATTACCTGCTATCAGAAAAATTAGCAAGAACCCTGGATTTTGATATTAAATGACATCCTGCATGATAAACTTCAGAACCAGACATCAAGAAGCAAGGCGATTGATCCAGTCTTAAAATTTTTCATTGCGTTAAATTTCTATGCAACTGGATCAGTGATGTCTTCCACTGCTTCTGCTCATGGCTGCAGCATAGCAACAGTGTTGAGGGTAGTGAGAGAGGTCACGGTGGCCCTTTGTGGCTTGAGAAACGAGATAAGCTTTATACTGTACAGGTCTCTGATTAGACTCTAGGCCTTGCGGTCTGGGCATAGCCATAGACCTACATGTATGGGCCTAATTAGCATATGTTTGAATATATGTCGACAGATCTCGACCTCGACCGAGTCATCATTGATAATTAACTGAGATTGAGAAATTTCTTTTCAATTTCTCTAATATATTTTTTTTCTTTATCAACATATCCATCTTTTTAACTCTAGCATTTCAAATGATTCATGGTAGATAAAAATCTTTCTACGCACGTAGTCCCACGTACCCATAATTGTGTAGTGTATCTAACGAGAATGCAATTCGTAACATGAGCTTATGAATGCTATTAGTACTCGAGGGAGGCCATATAGCCTAAGCTTTGCCGACAGCACGGCGGAGATCGGCCTTCCTGACCCATCAAAAATTGTATACCAGAGTACACAAATAGTGATGGCCATGAGTGCAATGGTACAAGATTTTGCACGAGGTGAAAGATAAGAGCTAGACGCTCTATTAGAATAGAGTGTCTCATCTTTCACCGAATGCAAAATCTTGTTCTATTGCACGAATAAAGACAATGCACTATTTGTTTTATACAACACCTCCGACGTTAACGGGCTTAAAACATTTTTTTTTTAAAGATCAGTTTTACTAGACCTAGTCCAAATATGACCAGATTCAGCGATCAGCGCGCACTGCACTAAACTATATAACCGGTAATTAAAGCAGCAAACATTTATCGTTCAACTTACCAAATATTTGTAACTCGCTGAATGAATTCCATTAATCCATGTAATACATGTATAATCCAAAACGATAAGAACTAAATCCAATCAGAAACACAGTAGAAAACAATATATTTCAGTGTCTCCCTATTACTAGTTTAGATCTAAGTTAGAACTAACTTTATCCTTAACCAGTTAACGTTAGATATATATCTAACGTTAACGGTTGTAAAAAGTAACGAGTCCGTGGAAATGAAAATTTTGCACGGAGCTTGTGGAAGAAGATGTGTTCTGAATATTTTAGTTAGATTCCTGTAAGCACTGGCGTAAATCCCGGGGGATGGAGGGGGGGATATATCCCCCCCCCCCACTTTTCGAGGAGGGGGGGGGGGTGGCCTGTACAATCATCCCCCACTTTTCACGAAAGAAATGGAAAAATATATGTTACTAGATAATTGTTTTATTGGCGAAAAGACATCATTATCATTATTATCATCATAATTATAATTATTATTAACTTTGTTATGACTATCATTATTATCATCATAATCGTATTATTATAACCATCATTATTTATATTTTTCTTTCATTATTATCTCCATAATAAAGTGCAATCATCATTTTTATTATTATTATTATCAACAGGTAACAGTAATACAGTATTATCACATTTGTTTTGTTTATTATTATTCTTTTTCTTCTTTTTCTTTCTTCTTCGTCTTCTTTTTCTTCTTCTTTTTCTTCTATTATCCTGATGGAGATGATGAGGAGGAGGATGATTATTGTTTTTTTATTACAGTAATTGTTATCATCATTTTCATAGTTATATTACTATAATTTTGGTTTACTAAATTGTTATTGATAATGTTATTCATTAAATTATTTTTATTTTCATCCTTATATTTCAAACATATCATTGTTATAAAAAAAATTTTTAAATAACTTTACCACTTTTTATCAGGTTGGGATGACACTACTTCTCCCCTCTCCACCCCCCCCCCCCCTCTCCCTCTCTCTCTCTCTGTTTCTCTCTCACTCTCCACGGTCACAACTTCTGTCTGGAAAGTGGTATTATCATGGTCATTATAATAATTGTATTTGATTTTTCCCTGAGAATGTACAGAAATTTTTAAAGCAACAAGGTATGAAATAAAAGAGATTTCATCTGATTTTATACATCATGTTCAAGACTCTTCTTCACTCTCCTGGAATGACACATCATTTGAAGAAAATTAGATGTTTGTAGACGTTGATTAGAGGTGTGTGTGTGTGTGCTAGCTGGCTTTATAAAACGGGTTCAAGAATGTAGCTATTCTGATTGGTCAAATAACACCACGTGACCATGCAAAAAAAAAGTACCAACGCACGGCGAGGGGACTAACGCACGGCTAATCCGGATCAAACACTAAGATTGTAAGAAAAGAGTGTAGACCCGTTTTATAAAACTATTAATACATGGTTGTGAGTTCGTGCGTTAGTGCGATCCAGCAACACGCAGGTTTTTATTGTGGTGTCTAACACACTCGCGGCTACGCCTCGTGTGTTAGTACACCACGATAAAAACCTTTGTGTTGCCAGATCGCACTAACGCACTCCCAACCATGTATTAATAGTGGTGACACGACATTTGCTCCTGCGACGTTTGCTCCTCCGTCCATATCTCGAAAGGTCAAAGGTTAATGTCAAGGTCATGATTTGGTTTTTTGTTCAGGACAATGTGAAGATTAGGATTAGGGTTAGGGTTAGGGTTAGGGTTAGGTTTAGGTTTAGGATTAACATGACGAAGTTAGACCGGAGCAATTGTCGCAGGAGCAAATGTCATGGAACCATTAATAGTATACTAGTAATAAACTGCGCCGCGCGTACCATGCTTTATGTTTATTGTGACGTCAGAGTGCAATTTCGTTTGATCCATTTATTCCATTGCACGGTGATGTCACTTACCTCACAATATACTGTGTACATCGTTAGTGACGTCAGCGTGCAATGGTGCGAATGGATCAAACGGAATTGCACGCCTGGAGGATGATACTGTTCAACATTACTTTTATCGGATGTCATGTGATTAAGAACCAATGGGGTTGCAAGAATCTTAGTAGGTGTTGTATAAAAGGCAATATTTATTCTCATTACTAGATATAGATCTAATTATAAAGTGACTTAATATTTTCGTTTTAACATGAATGGTCTATATATAATAGAAAGTTGCAAGAATTCATACCTTAGTCTGTGGAAATCATTACATTTTTCACTCACTCTGAATTTTGTCGGTAGATATAACATAACCCATGCAGCATCGATCGCCAATTAATTGTGCTATAGCGTACGTCGTGTACTTAAAATTAATACTTGCGGTTGTTCAGAACAGCAATTCCAGTGGCGGATCTACGGGGGGGGGGGTGGTTTAGGGGGTTTAAACCCCCCCCCCCCCTTGGGCGGCCAAGTAAACATTTAATGTGCATAGGAAAACAACCAAAAAAAAGAGAAAAAATAGAGCATGCAAGTATGCTTAAAATCGCAAGCTGGCAACCCTAAAAATGAAAAATCTCCCTACTGTGGGAGGGGGGTATCCCTCCTCCCACACCCTCCCCCCTCGCTCGCTTCGCTCGCTCGGGCTCGGTCGCTACGCTCCCTCACAATACCCAGTGCAGCCCCTCAACCCCCCCCCCCTTGGAAAAAAGCTAGATCCGCCCCTGAATTCAAGGATGTTGTTGAGGTAGGGGGTCACACTTTTGATGAAACTCATTAAACTTTTCAGTTGCAGTAATGATCTCTATGCACACACCGTACCGCCCCCCCCCCAACAAAAAATAGATTAATGAGTTTGGTATTACAATGTTCTGAAATCAAAATTCTAGAAAAACACAGAGCGTTACTAATTACAAAATACTGTACGGTAATTATTTGAAATTTTTATCTTTATTCACTTTTAAAAATAATGAAGGGCCAGCATATATAGCCGGTACCAAGAATTTACCACTGACCTATACATTAGATTTTTTTAATGTAGGGATCAGTGGAATATACAGAGTCTATAATGATCTCCTAAGCTCCTGTTGGTTTTATTATTTGTCTGCGTTGTGTTATACCTCCAAAAATTTATTATTCATTGTCACCCTTATTAAGCCCCCCCCCCCCCCTCTATAGGAAAAAAAGAAGGGTGGATGTAAAAAGTTAAAGAATCATTTTTCAAACGTCTACCCTTCATATTTCTCTCTCTCTCTCTCTGTCTCTCTCTCTGTCTCTCTCTATCTCTTGATGTCCACCACCTCTCTCACACATATCTCTCATAAAAACTTACATTCCCCTCCTGCTATGCAATATCACATTTATAATCTTCATAAGGAATGATTTTATTTCTCTTTCAGTATATCAAGTTTCCAACAAGCGATCAAGAGGTGACGGAAGCCCAGACTGCTTTTTACAGGATTGCTCACTTCCCTATGGTAACAGGATGCATCGACTGTACCCACGTACACCTGGCTTCGAAATTGGGAGAGAACGAATACGTGTTTGTTAACCGCAAGGGGAGGCACAGCATCAACACACAGCTGATATGCTCGGCAGACTACAGAATCTTGAACGTGGTGGCTAGATGGCCTGGAAGTCACCCTGACTGTAGAATCCTTGAATACAGCGCGATGCATGTTGGATTCGAGCAAGAGCGGTATAAAGGAGTTCTCCTTGGAGATTCTGGCTATGGTCAATCCGAAAGATTCTACGACGTTGTTCACACTCAATGCCAAGGGAAGGTTTTCAGATGAGATGCGGTTTCTCATAACCAGTCATCCTAGTACAGCTCTTCCAGCAATGGCTTCGACCGAACAGAATGCCGTCACAAGCATGACGTAATAGTTAGGAATGAACGCATCACATGACACTGAAATGATATTCAAGACTGTCAAGACAAGGTGTAAGTTGACTGGATCAACAAGTCTGTGGGTCAGGGACGCGATGATAAGTCGTATAGACAGGTTTCCAACAGCAGCAACGAAGGTAATGATGATTGTATCGCGTTGAGAGATTCCTCGTTGGAGGGCATGTGGAACAAGGAAAGCATGCCATCCGTTATAGACAAAGAAGGTTACAGCAATGGACAGTAAGATGAAATTAGAAACTGGGTCTGTATAAAACTCTGTCTCTCGAAACCACGATAAAATCTTGCCCGCAATACTGGTTATGTCATCCGGACGATTCGATAGAGCGAGTTCATCGTGAGGGGATGTCTGCTCCGAATCAGTGGTCACCTCATTAGCCATTTGCCTTCTCCCAAAGACCTCACTCTCTCTTGGTGCAAAGTCTTCTCGGGTAATCCGGATGGCTATGGCGCATGGGATTAGGTGCAGCATGAGACCACCGAGGATCAGAAGTGCACCTCGCCAATCGTACGCAATCAGCAACTCTTCTGCCAGGAAAGGAAAGAGAACCGTTCCGACAGAGAATCCACCCGTCGAAAGGCTGAACAAGAGATTGAAGTTCTCACCCGCAAGTCTATCCAGTGCAGTGATGCAAGTTAGGCGCAAAACACAATATCCAGTGACTGTGAAAACGGATTCGAATTATCAAGGGGGGGGGATCAAACGATACTGTAATTAAAATCACCTTCTTATTTCAACATAATGTTCTTTGTCACTATTTCTAGTAGGGCCTGAATATCTTTATCAAGCGACATTATGGAGAGGCCTAGCATACCAAGATCTGCAACTAGTACAGCCTACCTGCAATAGCCCAAATTACAGAATGGTAGGTCTACACGAAGAACAATAGTGCATGGGAATAGAATGAAACTACCTTTGCACCCACATTCTACTATAGTAAGTAGAGCACGATTTTGTAATCGGGGTTCTACTACCAAAATCCCTAACGGCAACCTCGTAGAAACTCTTACTGATAACATCAGACATGACACATTGGTTTCATTGCGTTGTTTATTGGGGGGGGGGGGGGGTCGAATTCTAGAACGATTCCATTTTGTTTTTGTTTTTTTGTTTTGCTGTTTGATGTCCTTTTTGGACATGTCCATTTGAAAGTCGCAATTGGAAAAATGCGGAAAAACTGATCGCTGTGAAAACTCTTTGCGAAATGAAATGTGCAAGGTGCAGTCACATTATAATTATTTTGACGTTCTGACATAGAGTCTTTACAGTGAGCTCGAGAAATGTTCAAACACAAGGACGATCTTGAGGTCTCATTAGAGACTTTTTTAGAACTCTATAGACAAATAGCTGGTCACAAGATGGACATCAGAATCTTCGTTGTTCCCCGACTTACTGCATCTGCGACCCTAATTCTTCTCAATGACGTACGTAGCACTCTACGTAAAATACGGTAGTCGCACTAGCCTCATTTAAGTGTGCAATGGCAACATAGAATGACTTTTGTTCAAGGGTTTAAACTGAAATACCGAGCCCTCGTTAATCGCTACAAAGAACTTATATAGAACGTTACGATGACGGGATTTCTATTTTTCCTTTTTACTGTATGCTTCGTTTCAAACGGTACTATCCCGGGGGAGCCACTCAACTATATTGCTGTACAAAAGCGCGACCACAGGTTTTCCAAAACACCCCTAAACAAGTTTTATCCATTGGTCAATTTGCACCCTATTCAAGGATTTTCTCAGGGCTTTCTTGAAAAATTTACCCCCAAACAAGTATAACCCGTAAAACATACCCCTATATAAACAAGGTCTGCCTCAATTTAACCTCTAAAAAGTCAAAGTTTAACCACCTTAAACATTTAACCCTTAACATGCTTAACAAGGTATACCTCAATAGCAACTATTTTTTATATTAACAATAGCCCAATAGCCCCCCCCCCCCCCCGTACTATCCAATCTCATAATCAAAATGTCTCACCGGAAATTGCAAAGATAGCAAATAAATGTAAGTTGCTGGTAGCCAAAGAGGCAAGGACGACAGGGCTACTTCCTACTGTCGCACCAAGTACTAAGAGGATACGAGGCTGAGTAATTCGGGGGATGACGGAAGCTACGAAGGGAGCTGAAAAAGAAAACAACAAGGGCGTCAACAGCTTCTGAAAAGTGGGAGGACACTGAGCGAGGGAGGTGTGGAAGGGGGATGCCCTCCCTCCCACAGTAGGGACTTTTTGAAGTTTTGCCATCGAAAATTGGCCTTTTAATGCATTGTGTAGCAGAAATCAAGCCAATTGTATCATGTTGTTAAAAAGCTTATGCAGTGGATTCTCATAACAACCAGTAATATTACAAGCTCTCATAAGTAGAAGGGAATTTCGCAATCACAAATTTCAGATAACCTTGTTATCTGATAGAGCAAGGTTTCGATATAAATCAAAAATTACAGCGAGGTAATTACCCCCACAACTTCAGAACTTCCCGAAAATCTGCCTACGACTCCGCCCAGGCCCCCTCAGGCCTGGCGCGGCGGCCGGCTATAGGCGAGATCTAGAATAAAATTTGCAACTCGATCGAACGCCGCGCCGCGCCATGGCAGTGCTGCATGGCGAGGGAAGAGGATTGGGATGATTTCAACAAGGCAACAAATGTCAACAAGGGCGGTTGAACATTTATATTTCTCAAACTCAAGACATGCAAAATAACAAAGATGAAGTGCTTTTCAGGTTTTTAGTAATGGGTTTGAACCCAGAAAGTGTGGGGGGGGGGGGACAAATGATATGAAGCCCCCCCCCCCACACTTTTAAAAGTGGGGGGGGGGGGGGACATGTCCCCCCTGTCCCCCACCTGTTTACGCCCTTGGAAAACAGACATGATAGAACGGAACTTCACCTCATCCAGTACAGACCTGCATTCTTAATTTGATACGATGAATAGGCCGGCACCGGGAAATTAATTTGAAGTTTAAAACTACAGGTGCATGCAAGCTATATCGGTGAAAAACACATAATCCCTTATATTGGATATAGAAAATAATAGTTACTCTGTTCAATTAAAGTCCGATACCACTTTGTGGAGCAAAATGGAAATTAATAACACACCTGTAATACTGTAGGTCCTATAGGAGATGAAATGTAGGGGGGCCAACCAATTATCTTGAAACTAGATGTTATCTGCGCAAAAAAAAAAAAAAAAAAAAAAAAATTGCCAGCAAAAAGGCGTGGATAGAAATCAAATGCAACTCTCAGTCCCCACGATCCCCCCCCCCCCCAAGAAAAAAGAGGAAAAAATAAAGTAATAAATGAAATTAATTAATTAATTTAATAATTCATGGTAAGGAAAATCTACACTTCATATTGATCAAGTGTTCGGTAAAGGGTAAGGAGGGAGCCACCGGTTTAATAAACAAGATATAGTGCCTCGCGGATGCGAAAAATAGGCCTTCATGGTAAGGCAAACTAAAGAAGAATCGTGAAGAATTATGCTTACAGGAGAGAGACAGGATGCGGTATCCATTTCATCATAAACTTATAATATAAAAAGTTGTTTAAAATTGTAAATTAATAATGATATGACTTCTATGATAACAACTCTATATCGATACGTTTGATGATGCTCATGGATGGCCACTGCCTGTTAAAGCTCCTAGGCCTATATACATTTATAAGTATCCGACGTACGTCTACGTGCTGACGTTACGAAAAGTGGGAAATGTTGTGAGCTAACTAAAAGAACCGGTGATTACAGAGCATGAAACTTTTCTTGTTCCTGTTGTTTAATTATTTAATCATTTTAAATTCCTAAGTATATATTCTAAATTGATTCAAAAATGAAATGAAATACAATACATGCAATACATGTATAATTACTTGAGAGTAGACCAACTGCATAAAAGAGACCAAGTGCAATGCCCAGATCAGACGAATTCATTGATATGGACTCTGAGAAATGTCCAAAGAGGATGCCCATGGCCTTGACAAATCCGATCTTGGAACAGGATTCCAGGAACAAGATCAAGACGATTGGGAAACAAGGAGATCGAACTATGTTGCGACAGCAATCCATTTTCAGAGAGTAACATGCAATCTTGGATATTATGACTGGCACTATTTCCAATTCATTTTTTATTTTTATTCATGGGCGCAAATCCAGGGGGACAGGGGGACAGGGGGACATGTCCCCCCCCCCACCTTTTTGAAAATAGGCCAATGTCCCCCCCCCCCCCCACCTTTTTGAATAACTTTTTTTTTTTGGCTTGTTAGAGAATTTTGGAGGCAAATGTCCCCCCCCCCCACCTTTTTGAATAACCTTTTTTTTTTTTGCTTGTTAGAGAATTTTGGAGGCCAATGTCCCTCCCCCCCCCCCCCACCTTTTTGAATAACCTTTTTTTTTTTTTTTTTTTGCTTGTCAGAGATTTTTGGAGGCGAATGTCCCCCCCCCCCCCCCCAAATTTCAAAATGGATTTGCGCCAATGTTCGTATTGGGGGTATTTCCAGGAATACAGTCACACACAGGGGCTGATCCCTCTTTTGAAACCCAACTGGCATACCTTAAGTACACAGTTTTAAAAAATTGCCTCCTTAATTGTGTACTTTTCCGGCTCCGCCCTCTTTTACAAAATCCTGGATCCGCCCCTGATAGAACATGCTAAAAAGTATTCGCGTCTGTTATCAGTGGGTTGCCATCTTAAGGAATTGATTATATTCAAGCTATTTATTATATAGTGAAAACTACCAGCAACAATTCGTGCAACTCTTTTAAATGAATGTTTCTGTTTTGTAAAGAACAATTCCCCCACACAGAGCAAGAATAATATTTTAAAAATGGCTTTATGGTACATTTGTATATTTTATTCAGGATGGTAGAGCTACAAACTTATTGAGCTTTGTAAAAATCTTATAAGTTAACGATTCGCCAAGAGATTTAATATGACTGTCCCATTAAAATTTATCACTTTCTATTCCTAGATATCTAATACTTGTTACTTGTTTAATTACTTCATAGATAGGCACTTTAAGTTCATTGCAACCTCGTGTGTTACTACTCAAAAGGCTAACATTACTCTTGTTATAGACTAGGAGCCTGTCCCAAAATAGTCACCCCATTTTATCCATAATTTTTGACCCATTAAACTTACCTAGACCATCTAAGTCATTGACAAAAAGGTTGTCAGCCTGAACGTAGCCGCCGGGTTTAGCCCCCAGAGCCCCCAAAAGAGACCTCAAAGTCGGCTCGATTTCACCCCCATCTCCCCCATGCACCAAACTTTGCCAGTAGGAAGCAGTATGACTGGACATTACAAAACACAAAAAAACTAACAAAAATTTCTGTCGGGATGGGGTGTCAGACGGCCCCTAAAAATTGGGGTAAATTTTCCCCCTTGAAGCTCAGGGATCAAATTTTGTCATATAAAATTGAGTAACTGTCTTCTGTAAATTTAAGGACGGTAAACGATGTTTAATAGTCATAGGGTTCTCGATTTCACCTGTAGCGTGAAGCGAGCTTGTCTTTAGGTGTACTTTTAAAGGGAAATCCAACCTTTATAGCAAGTTGCTTAGAAAGAAAGAGGAAAAATCAGAGAAGCAGATTGGTGAAAGTTTGAACGAAATCGGAAAAGCTATAAGAAAGTTATGATTTTTTGAAAGTTGTAATCACTATACATATGGGAATTTCAAATTGGCCGAATGGGTAATGCCACTGTGATGTAGCTGTGGACAACTCCCCTATTCGCTCTAACACACAAAATGACTAAAATGTCACTTTTCAAAATACATTATTCAGTAGGTTCTTTTCGTTCGTGAGGACCTATAAGAATATGCTATCTCCAATATATTTTTTGAGTACTGCCCCGAGGGTAAAAGCGCCTCGAAGAAAACCGCAAATTAATGATATTTTTGTGTACGACAAATGGGAGAGTTGTCCACAAAAATGCCAATTTGAGATTCGCATAGATGTAGTGATCTCATTTTTCAAACATGCATAACTTTCTTAGTCCTTGTCCGATTTCTTTCAAACTTTCGCCATCCTGTTTTTCTTATTTTTCTGCTTTCACGCAAATCATCTTATTATCAAGGTTGGATTGCCCTTTAAAAGGTCTATATTATCTCAGTGTATTTCCATTGTTTCATCCTGCGAGTCGGCGAAAGTTATGTTTATTTAGCCGCGTTTCAGCCTTCCTAAATTTTGTTATCGCCGGGAAAATGCCAAAATAATGCAACTCATTCAGGAGATTTTTATACTCTGTCTCTACCCTGAACATTATAACGAATTCCACCCCATTGCAACGTTTTCAAAATATGATTTTTTGATTACTGTCGATTTAACACCAGAGCGAAATGGAGCCTCAATTACTTATGTGAGCCCTATTTTTTTGCCAGTGCGTAGTGGTGCTTCGACTAGTCTACTCACAAGTTGTTTTTACGTTTATCGAGAGTGTATTTAAACTTGCAAATAGCTCTCTATAGAAGAAATATTTGAAGCCGCTGTGGAACCTCTCACATACAACAGAAAAGACGATTTAGTGATTGATACCCTTTAACACGTACCATCAACGAAGACAATTGCACACAATGCAATATTTTAATGGAACAATTTAATGGGTCGTGACAGCCACATGATTTTTACTGAACAATAAATCACATTCACAAGAAACGTGTCATTGTTAAAAGCTCTAAGAGAAGATGACGGTAATGGCAAGATAGGCGACTGAAAGAAAATGATAAATACTACGGGTTACACAAGGTCCTTGCATCTGTAAGAAAGAAAACAAATTCTCGACCTTTCCATGATCTTTCAAAATCTGAAGAGATATGTTTGTGAGGTGCCACATCGCTCAAGCATGTATGAAATATCAAAACCACAAAAGGTTTGTCAAAAAATGACTCTTTCAAAATTATTTATTCATACATGGTAACGAGAACAATTATATCAGTCCATCTTTCCATTAGCAAGGGCTTTGGGCTACCGTGTAATGGTGTAAATTTAGATTTGTTTTTCCTTCATATTTATTCGGTACCCACAAAATGTAGGCCAATGCTGGCCCGTCGTTCGACGAATTATTACCCTATTCTAAGAGTTGGTTATATTTTTTATTTATTTATTTTTTTTTTGTCTCAGCACTATTTTCACTTTTTTAAATTGATTTTTCCATGCACCTTCCAATTTTCAGTCTCACTTTGATATAGATGTAGGAAAAAACAGAATCATATGTCGTGACAGGCAAGTTCCGAACCAGTTTTTAAACCAAACCTCAAAAATTGGTTATAGTTGATGAATGCATTTAACGAAATTGGAGTCACAAAGACAAATCATTAATCACATGTATCAACATTAGCTCACTAAAATGCATACGAGTAATGGCAGCTGAAACTTTGAACCAGAAAGAGCATACAAACAGTCTTCATAGAGCATCCAACCTCTTATTTAAAGGGAAAAGTTTTCATGATCATTTCTGAGACATAGTGACCCTCACTTGGCATGAGTATATAGTATTCACCTGTCCAGCAGGCGGAAAAGGGAAATCAACACATGGCTTCACAAAATTTCCTGTTTTTTTTTTCTTCTAGCGCTTCATCGTCAAAATATTACGGTAGCCTGTGCTGATACTCCCGTCAAATTAATGTTATTATCATGAAATTAGTGAAAGAAGAGCACATAATACATGAGAGTTTGCACTGATTTCGTTAAGAAAGGAAATTTGCTACAGTTTATGGTCTTAATGGTTACAAAATAATTTCTCTACAGGTTTATAACATTAAAGAAATCTGGTATCCCTACATGAGTTGCACGAAGTTTTAAACGTCATATCAACATTCCACACTAAAAATATGGGGTAACCTCGCTAGTTATAAGGACCGCTATTCATAAGGGCCACTTATTCATAAGGACCGCTATCCATAACGCGTGATTAAATGAATAGCAGTTTTGTACGAATAGCGGTCCTTCAGAATAGCGAGCAAACCATAGACAAATTTCCTCGCCATTCATAAGGACATCCATTCAAAAGGACCACTATTCATAACTACTCATAAGGACCGCTATTCATAGCGCGTGTTAAATAAATAGCGGTTTTCTATGAATAGCGGTTCTTATGAATAGCGAGCGGACCCGGAAAATATAACATTTGACATACACATGGTTAAACCTTACAAGAATGATGTTTTTCTTTATACGGAGCGCATCTGTTACACAATTATCCTATTCACTGATATAAATCGCTGTTCTTTATTAAGTTTTGATGAAAACAGATAAGGATCAATCAAGGGTTAGGTGTATGAATCCATTTATTGTAGGTGCTTTGGGGCATTGCCAAAGTCGCGGTAGAAGAATTACACATTCAATTTCTTTTTTTCGCAAAAAATTTACATGACATGATTCGTTCCAATTTAATAATGCAGCTTGGACGTGTTCACACGGCTCTTGCATAAAGACTTGCGATCAGACAAAACTAAAAGAAATCCAACGCAAATTTAATTCAAATTCTTCAATCCTATGAAGACTAGGGGCATCAAACCCGTCCCCGGGAAATTTCGTGATCATGTGCACTTCTCAACGCAGGAAAAAAGGCGCTTTTATCCGTTTTTTTATGAATATGACTTGCATAAATTATAATTGAAGACTCTGGCAAATTTCAACAATGACAATGCAGTCTTGTTCTTTGCGGTCCGCATAACATGAGGGTGAGGGATCACCCCCCCCCCCCCCCCCCCCCCCCCCCCCGTCTTTGAAACCTCGGACTCTGTCTTTAACTGTCACCAGAATCGCCTATTTCGGACTTGCATTTAATCAAAAGGTGTTTTTTTTTTTTTATGAACGAAGCCCCTAAGTATACTTACTCTCATTTCAGTAATACATTACCTTTCGCACACGCTATAATCAGAGATCAAAAGAATGACTCCAACAAAATTTTATTCACATTGTAGAATATTGAGGCTATCTGGTCTCCCAACAGAAAAGAAAAACAGAATTGTTGGCAAATGAAGTTATAAAGAACCAATATTTTCCATTCCTTGTCACTGGAACATATTTTGTACATTATTTGTAGTTCGGAATCAGTGTAGATAGGGTTGATCTTTATGTTAGTTTATATTCCCATGCTGAAATACTACAAATATCATTTCCTGAATTTTCTCATTTCGTGATACACCTATAAAGGATAGGAAACAACGTCTGGAAGGTTTGCTCTGAAACACCTGAATTTCCTAGAAACTGCATGCTTTCTGTTGGTTTTCATGATTTAAATCCATCATCATAAATATCTGTGTTTAATATGAACGATTTGTCCAATTATTAATACTTCACTGATGAAATCGTTTCCAAACTTAAAATTCACAGACGGTGTTCTTTTCACGCGGAGGCTTGACAAAATACAGGTATCAATAAACAAGATGAATGCGACTGTGTCTCCTATATGACTCCACCTAAATTCAGTTAAGTTCATACGTCAAACTGTTCTTGAAATATTGTACTAACCAGAATAAGAAGCCTACAATTACACTAAATTAACCTCTTTGACCTTTCACCTTATAACTCAAAAGTCTAATCACTTTATCTCCTAGTCATTGCATACAAATTAGTTGAGATAAGGTGATAACAAAACTAACAAATCCTTGTTCATGCAAATTGACCTCTATGACCTTTGGCCTTTGACCTACTAAACCTAAAATCTAATCACTTCATCTCACTATGGTGATGCACACTAGTAACACATTTGAAGTTAACAACTAAAATAGTTGAGATATGGTGATAACAAAACTAAAAAAAACCCATTAATTTCATATTGACCTCTATGACCTGTCACCTTTGACCTACGTTAAAAAAATCTAATCCGTTTGTCTCACTTTGGTGATGCATACTAGTACGAAGTTTGAAGTTGATGGCTAAAATTGTTCAAGAGATATTGCAATAATGAAGCTAAAAACCTAAAATTTCAGAGTAAATGACCTCTGTGACCTTCGACCTTTAACTTAATTACCCCGAAAACTATTCTTTGTCTCACTATGGTGATGCATACAAGCACAAAGTTTTAAGTTCACAACTCAAATGGTTCTTGAGATATCGTGAGAACGAGGTTAACACCTGAAATTTCAGAAATTGACCTCTATGACCTTTGTCCTACGTACCCCAAAATCTATTCAGATTGTCTTCCTATGGTGATATATACTAGCACCCATTTTGAAGTTCATACCTCAACTGGTTCTTGAGATATCGCGAGAACAGTATTAACACCTGAAATTTCAGATATTGACCTCTATGACCTTTGATGATCTAATCAGATCGTCTTCCTATGGTTATACATACGAGCACCAAGTTTTGAAGTTCATACCTCAAATGGTTCTTGAGATATCTTGAGAACGAGAAAGTGGAACAGACAACCCAAGACCATAATGCCTCCAGCACCACCTTCGGTGGGCGGAGGCATAAAAATTCCCCAATGAGAGCCATGACTTTAAAGGAGAAAACAGATCTGTCCGTCCAGACTCTCGATCAGATCCTGCTCGTCTTCTTGAAGAAAAATGACTATCAATTTTATGTTTAACGAACCAAACCGATGCACAAAAACACCAATTATCCAATGATCTGAATGAATACTGTGTATTCTTTTAAGGGGCTCCATCAGTACAAAGGCGTTTTGAGATAACTGTATCTAAAACATAATACAGATTACATTACATCAATGATCTTCAATGTGACATTAAGCAAATAGGTACATTTAATTTCTTTACTCTTTCATCATAAAATTTGAGTTCTTTAATCAAAAAGTAATCTCATGTCATAGCTAAAACTATTCTTATGAACAACTTTGTAATTGGTCACAGCAATATATACATGCAGCCACTGAAATTTACAAGCCTTTATTTATCAGTATTAAATCATACCAATGTACATTATATTACACATATCATACATGCTGTTTCCCCTTGGCCCACAAGTTTTATTGTTGTTTTTAGTTTGGTTTAAAGATTAATTTGAGTTCTGGTCATGTGACTGCACTGTGAAAGATACTGTCTGGAGGCAATTTGGAAAGGTTGATTATGTAGAACATGAGAATTTGTGTATACTGTTCGGAATCATCAAATGATTAAGAAATTGACCCAATCTTGCTACAGTCACATGCACTGCACACAGAAATGTCTATAAGGGAGTACACACGTTGCATAAATGAATGGTCCGAAATTTTCAGTCACTTCTCGTCATATTTCGAATATGAGGTCATTTGAAGAGCCACCTTTAACAAAGGGGACGTTTCTTCTATGATATTATATAAAAAGAATGAAAAAGCTCACAAATCATTTTCACCTTTAGCAGAACTCAACATTCTCTTTAACAAGCAGGTATCAATCGAGAATGATTATTTAAGGTGTGAAAAAATATTGTATTAGCAGACCGCAGTTTTGACCTCTATGCCAATTCACATCAGCTTTGATGTTCCTCTTGAAATGAATATTGACAAACTCTATGCTGTCCCAACTTTAGACAATAATCACACTTTTTTTTTTCTTTTCTTTTTTTCTTTTCTTCTTCTTTTTTTTTTTTTTTTGGGGGGGGGGGGATGAAGATTATGCTGTAATCCTAATATCTACTAATTCAGGTAGACCTGACACTTGTTTAACCCTAAAAAGGCCGGGTTATTTTGGTGCTCTCTGCTGGGGGATGGAATCCACCCCTCCCCCTCCCCTCCCCTGGGATCTCGGCTGTGGAGTGATAAAAATTTCTGCACCTTGGCACACAGATAAAGTATCTTATAAAGAATAACCCTGTAAAGTTTCATATCTATATCTCAAACGGTTTTTTAATTATCGCTAACTGATTATTTACATATTTGCGAATTGAAAATTCTGCATTGTGTACAATACACATGGAGAAATTATCATTTTGGCCACGCACAGCGTGGCAATTTTTGATGCAGCGCTGTACCCGATGGTCAAAATTTTATAAATTTGATATCAAAGGATGCGTAAGACAGTAGGCAATTAAGTGCTGAAAGCTTGTGGCGCAAAAAGAATTATCCTCGAAGATATCGCAGCAAACGTCCTGGAGGGAAGGATTCCACCCCCAACCCCTGGCCACACCCCCCCCCCCCCCTCCTGGCCCTTTTAGTGTTAAAGACAAAGTTGAGTTCTGGGACATGTAAACACAAACCTTAGTAACTGATCATATGATCAATTAATCAACCGTTTGAATGGTAATTTGCGATGAATTGATGATGTTTTGGGGTCTCTTTTCAACTACTTCTTAGCTACAGCACCCCCAGCAACCCCGGCTCCCAGGGGCCTGGTTGATTATGTAGTACACTAGTGTATGCTGAAAATCACATGCACTGGACATAAAAATGTGTATATGGGTCTGGGTCCAAACACACATTTTTAAAAATCCATATCGCTGATTATTCTGCTTTTGGAGCAGAGTTGGCCTTTAAAGTATGTTGCTTATCAATACCAACTTTTATTACCGGTACATTTACTTTTGGGGGGAAATGGGATACAGAACCTTTAAAATAATATACCCTGTAATGAAAACAAAATTAATACCTTGAGGTTGATATATCTTTTAAAAACAACCATGTGGGCCAAGGGGGTACAACACATACAGGCAAATAGCACATATCAAATATAAATATATAAATCAATAAATTAATGAATAAAAATACTCTTCATCACAGATGAGAGTAAGAACTTGTCAAATTCTTCCAGCTACAACTCGAAACTTTCACTCACAAGAACCTTGTGCATATTTTTGCGAATTGCCCAGTTTCATGAAAGCCTTGTGTTATGAAATAGTGGAATCACAACATTGAATTTTCGCAATACACAATGATTCTTGCTTTCAAAGCTCTCACATATACATGTATCTTTTCTTCCACAAAGCAGATTGCTACAGCTTGTCTTGACACAAATCCTGAAACATATAATCTCTCTAGGAATAAAGAAGATGTTAGGTAGTAATCATTAGATGACATAATGATACATTTTTGGAATAGGCTTTTCCCTCGAAACCTGGTTAAATTTCGACCAAACATTATAATTTGGTCCTTTCAACTAACCCCTGAAGACCATGTATTTTTACTGAACTCCATGTAGGAGAAACACTTTTTGTCTGCCTATGTACATATGCATCTTATGCACATTCAAAAATCTCTGTGATCTCTGAAGTGTCAACCAAAAGAGTTCAACTTAGTAATGAATAATTTTCTACCCATCACTAAAAAAAATGTCAAAGAGATATGAAAAAAAAATGTGCTCGGAATTTGGTCTTGCAACAACTGCATCTTTCATGGATACAAAGGCTATATATGCACAATAGAAGTCTAGATTTTGGTCATAGCAGTATTCTGAACTCTCTATCATCTACCTGTAAAAAATACTTGCGACTAAAAGAGACAGCACAATGACCAGCCAAGTGTTGCCCCTCTTCAGAAAATGCTAGAAAAATCTCTTCTAGAGAGGTTCAAGACGGCAACATGTCAGTCATTTTGGTCCTCTTGAAAACACACTGCTGTCGCTCTGTGCTATACAGCTGGACCAGGCTTGTAAAAAATGTTCCAGAACACGACAAAGAGAATAAAGATGATGTAGACGACCATAGCCAGCCACATACCAAGTCGTTCATGCAGGCGCTGTTCATAGTTTTTGAGAATAAATAGGCCTATCGTGAGACCAATCGTGATACCCATAAGATGAGCAACAAAAGAAGCGGCTGTGCGTAGACCAGAGTACCTTCGATAAACAGCCAGGCCAAAGTCAGCGCTTACTGCAGAGGTAGAGAGAATAAGAGAGACAAGATGGACTTACAGGTAGTAGTAAATTCTTGGAGTATAGGAAAATTCTTGTAAATGAAATTGTGATCTTTCCCCTTTGTTCAATCTTGGTTATTACAGAGATACCATACATACATTGTACCTATTCCCCAAGTCATAGTTGTTGCTTTTTTCATAGCAATAAGCTGATTAAACAGTTTTGAAAACAAAACAAAATAAATAAGAATTCTCTCATGGCCACATCTTGATCATTTGGAGTTTGGCAATTATTTATAATCGGAAAGTTACAAGCTAGGAGGGGTCATCGATTTCTTGTCACAGCGGGGGTGGGTGGGGGGGGGGATAGGGGGGACAAGAGTGATGAGACTAAAGACCAAGGGGGGGGTCTGTGACGGTTAACCCCCCCCCCCCCCCCCAACAAAAAAAAGAGAGAGAGAGAGTGAGAAAATTTTACATTCTGGCAGATTCCTCTGTACCGAGGGAGAAAATTTTGGGGTTTGAAACGGCTTTTAAGAGCACTTTTGATCCCACAGGCAAATCAGAGCGTTAAATCATCCCCCGTCCCCCTGATTTGCTGACCCTGCAGTAGGTCCTAGCAGGAGCTGACATTGTCTATTGTAAAACACAGGGGGATCTAAACCTATACAGTTTAGAGATCATGTGCAATACTGTACAGTTTTAAGTACTAGTATGCGAGGGAGCATAGCAACCGAGCAAGAAAAATTTCCACCTGTCCTCCCCCCCCCCCCCCCCCCCCCCCCCCGAGTATCGTTATGGACAACCTTACCTGAGGCTTGATTTATATGGCACTGTCAAATATACAAAAAAATTGGATTTTTTGACAAAATTATTTTACAATCAATAATTTTAAAAAATCAGACTATATTGGTACATCACTTAGCTACAATGAGGAGCCTCCTATTATAATAAATCCAAATGTGGACAATAAAAGAATAAGGAGTTAAAATTAAACAAATAGGTCTGCCTCACTTACCACATACTATAACAACTGCTATTCTTTGAGGACTCAATTTAGAATCTGAAAAATGCTGTAAAATAAAAGCAAACAGAAGTAGTATCAATGTCAACAAATGGGCAATCAGCTACAAGCAGATGTCCCATTTTTTCAAGTCTTTTAGGATAGAAAGACTATGTAAAGGCTTAGCTAACACATTACTTAACATTAAAACAGATATTATAATCATAAAATTGATGTAGGTGGTAGGCCTATTATTGCACAAATAATCCTCAACTCCCCCCCCCCCCCCAACCTGAAAAAGGAAAGAAAATATAATAAACAAATAAACAAATAAATAAATGAACAGAAAGAAATGAACAAAAATACATAAATAAATACATAAAAAATAAAATAAATAATAAAAAATAAACAACTAAAGGTATATAGGACATGCAAAAGATATACGAATGATTAAGGATTACAGATTAACTTCTGTGATGAGTGTCCATGCATGAACGTCTGTTGGCTCATCTCACAAGTCATTCAAAAAAAAAACCCTTATTATTTCAACTTGAAATATCTCTTTAAAGAAGTAATAGTACAAAATCTGGAAAAACTAGAATTTACTATACTGCCATGAAAGGCTACACAAAACAGAGCAAAACTTTATGAGGTAATTTCAATCCCTTTAACCTCTTCTGTGACACCATGTTTTGAACAATTGTCAGGAATGACCATTTGAGAGATAGTTTCATCATTAAATTTTGTATAATTAAACATGTGAATAATTTTTGTATTTATGTATTTCTCGGAATGGCAAGCGCAGGTTCACATGCCTACAGGCAACAGGGAAGAATCTCTCTTTTGTGAACCCTGACCCACATGCTATTCCATCTTATCTTGTTCTATATCTTTTCTCTATTACTATTTTGTTTCTATAGTCAAATAAATAATAATAATTATCTTCCATGGGAATAAACTTTTCAACTTACAAGGGCTACATTGGCAAGGTGAGCTGATAGGAGGGCATAGGAACCAGCCGACGCCCCCACAAGGTAACTTCTTCTGTCAAACACTGATGTACCCATTGAACCTGAAAGAATGACAAGAAATTCCAGAGTGCAAACTGTTAATAATAGAAGACAGGCACACCAGCCCCAAGGACATAATGCACAAATGTATGCGTGCAATCACACCAAAAGCAGAACTGTCATGGAAAATTCCTTGGACGGAAAATTCAGGAAAGCTTAAAAGCTCAAGTGAGATGTAACATGGGAGCTCACTAGTTGGTAATTATAGAAAAGAGAGAGATGAACCCATCTCATAATATACGATCTGATTGCCATCTGATTTTGGAAGAATTCGCAATAGCATTTGATAGGAATATTCAAACATATGTATAATGATTGAGGTTTGGAATGGTCTGAATTAATAGTATATCAACATTTTGGGCATTGCAAGGGTTCTTATAAGAGTAAAGGTTAAATCAGCTCTGAATCGTGGTGACATTGGATCAATTGTGCAATTGTCTACACGTTGAAGACAATTTGGCCTTTATTCCATGATTAGTATTCTAATGATTATTCAGAACCTCGATCAGAAAGATTATACATGTATTTGTTTAAATTTCCAAATCCAATACAATCGCAATTTCTTTGAAAATCAAATCTCAGTCGGATTGTAAAGAGCACGTTCAGTTATAAGGAGTTCATATCCCACTGCTGACACCTGGCTTGAACAATCCAAAATCAAGAAAACAACTTTAGGACAACTACCTCAGATCTAATACCCTCCCCTAAAAGCTGTCTGCAAAGTAAAGTTGTCCTAGTTGAGTGGTTTAATTCCTTGACTGGGAATGCAAACGTCACAAATGTCATGGGCTCGAACCCCGGCATGGCACTTACGCCCTTGAGCAAGGCATTTTATCTACATTGCTCCTCTCCACCCAGGCACTAAATGGGTACCCATGTGATTGGATTAGTATGTGCTCGCCTGTAAAAGGTGACTAGCCTGAGTTCTCCCCAGGGAGAGGAGAGTGTGCACTGTAAAGTGCAGAATCGCAATTGAAACCAGTGACCATGGCAATAACATTTCTGTAAGTGCTCTGGTTGGTTACATAATGTAAACTTGTCAGGTACTTTCCAAGAAACAGAAATTACAAAGTACCACAATAACCCTGAATTAGCCATGCTGCCATAAGGAGCTGAAATCATTGATGGAACTACTTTCTACCAGGTACCTTTTTACTACACCTGGGATAAGAGTGGTTAATTTATGTAGATCAATATCTTGCAAAAGGAAAATAGTATTGTGGCTGTGACTTGAACTGAAAATTATTTGATCCCTGGTGGTATCTTTTAATATTGACTTGGTATGATGTCTGCTTGATTGTTAGAAATTTTGGGAGATCTTCACCGATTTGAAAAAAGGGTGTTTTTTTTTGTAAGGGCAAGAAATTTCAAAGAAAAGGGTCTCATATTTTCACAATGTTCACTAACATGTGAATATGTATGTACCCACTTTTTGTGAATGTGTACTCAATAAGAAAACATACCCATTTTCTCTGTTTTTACGGATAACAATCATCTTGAAAGTGTGCAGAACAGGAGGTCATTTTTTACTCTGCTAACAATCATGCATTACACCTTTGAATAAGGAGTGGCACAACCTGGATTTAATCCAGTCTGGAATATATCCACAAGACCTCCACACAAGTAGAAAGATAAAAACAAATGTCTTACCAGCGGCTATACTAATGAGGTAGAGGGTGCCGATTCTTCTGGTTCCATGGACCAACTCTAACGGAACTCCCAAAAACATTTGGACAGAAAAGTTGAAGATTATATGTTCAATGCTGTAAGATAAAAAGATAAAAAGAAACTCAGTAGAAAAATGCCACTGAAAAACAAGCACAAGTTTATCTGGCAATTCAAAAATGCAAATTGTTCCAAAAGTCAAATACTTTCTGGAACTCTAACCTTGACTGCAAAGTATCTAAATCAAATGCTTGATTTTTAGGATTCAGCACTGATATCATTTTAATTTCATCTGAATTAACTTGATGCCAGGATGGACTTTCCCAATAAAAGCACAAACATTAGCCTTGATGCATTCTTACCCTCCATGTATAAGAATGTACGAAAAAAATCTCCAGAACTGAATTTTCTTGTCTGGATCAAAGACTAGCCAGCTGTGCCTTGGAAGCGGTCCTGTCCAGATATCTGCTGCCCTCGTGGTTGAGTTCATGTCATAACGTGTTGCGTTCATTGTTACCCCTATGTAGAAACCTAGCTACAGAAGGAAGGGTGGTGGGGTGAGAGAAAGAGAGAAGAAGACTATTATTTCTGAATGTAAAACAGTCACAAAAGTTAGGAGTGATTTCATGTTATTTGTTTTCAGGGAGGAGTAAAATTCACATCCTCCTGCCTTTGCTGCCTGTATAGCAGTGCATTTTGCATAAGCAGCTGGTCAATCTAAAGCCTTGGAAGTATTTTTTCAAACATTCCAAAATTTACTATTTATATATTTTATACTTTTTCTCTCAGTCCTGTTCATTTGGCTCAAATTCCTGTATGATAGACACACAGAAAAAGCTATAGCATTTCACATTAAAAAAAAATAATTTACAGCTGTTCAATTGTGCACAGTAATTTCAAAATAATGCATATAATGACATTGAAAATTGTACAAAGTATTTTTGCAATCATAGATGTATTAAGCCCTACATAAATCCAAGATATTATTATTATTATTCATATTTTCCATGGTTTTAACTACAAATAACATAGATTCCAAGAAATTTAGAAAGTGTTTTTGGCAACAAAAGGAAGAAAATTTGTGGATTTGAAATCCAGAGCCGCTGACTTATAGTTACCCCATGACAGTAAATAAATGTATCACTATAACAAGAAAATGAAATCCCTGTTCAATGAAAGCCAACTAACCCAATTTAAAGAATTTTGATTGATTTTCACAAAAAGTGACGTAAGAGCACACAGACTGAGCGTTCGGGTCATGGCACGAAGGTTAATAACTAAAAAGATCTCCACACAACAACGAAAATTCAGAGATTGGTTGACCTCAAATTGGCAATGGCTAATGATCTGGATTCATCGGGGTACGGCTCATTAGCCAAAGGATACGAAAGCTGATGGATTGGAACCAATTTGAGTCTAATCCAGATGAGATTCAGAATTAATCATTACCCTAGAGGATATAAGCATAGAATCTAAGCTCTGTTTCAGGTGGGTCTATAGGAATTAAAAGTAAACATAACATATTGAAATGACGACAATAGGAGATATTAAAACTTGGTATTATACAAAGACATACATCAGTGTCCTAATTCTTAAGAAATGACAACAGATAAAGATGGAGTAAGATTAAAATATTGGTCATGACCAACACCTCATAATCATACTGGTTTGATTTTAAGCCAATTCAGAGTACTATGTTGTAAAATAAATCCAATGGCGCATGAGCTAATCATTCACTGTATAAGAATGCCCAAACCACGGAGTGTATTAACGCATTGGATACCAACTGATTTTGGCATAACATGCATTTTCCACAGACACCTGCCTGAGTTTTCTTGGGCTTAGTATTCAACAGCTTAAAGGGGAAGTTCACCCCGAAGATTACTTGAGTTTAAAAAATGAAGAAAAAATAAAGAAAAATATTGGCGAAAGTTTGGACAAAATCCGTTAAAGAATAACGGAGTTATGGACTTTTGAAGTTTTGATTTTGTGACGTCACATGCGAGCAGCTCCTCCAATATGTAATGTGATAAATATTCCATAAAATACAGTTTTCTCAGAAAATTTAGAATATTTTCGTCTGTGCATTTGATATATTGTCAGAAATGTTATTCAATACTAGATTCTGAAAAGAAACAATATTAATTTATCGTGGAACGTAAAAGAAAATGTGAATATATGGAATATTTATTACATGACCAATGGGCAGCTGCTCGCATGTGACGTCACGAATCCAAAACTTTAAATAGTCATAACTCTTTTATTATTTGACCGATTTTCATCAAACCTTCGCCAATATTTTTCTTTATTTTTTCTGCATTTTTTAAACTCAAGTAATCTTTAGGGTGAACTTTCCCTTTAAGACATAGAAGAGCCCTAAGAGTGCAAGTTATTACAGCTCTTCCATTTTCCATTTTTCCCTAAAACATACACAAATTGCTGAATAATTATAACCAAGGGAACATCATGAATTGCCTTCTTTCTATCATCAATCTAAAAAAAAATGCAAACTTCTGACATCTTGAAAAATGTGCTATGACAAATGAAATCTTTGATAATCATTTTGAAGAATTTGAGATCATATCTCTGGAAAAGTTAAGTGGGTTAAATTCCCACTTTGGAGATTAAAATGGAACTATTTGTTTTGTCTGTCATCGGAGCATTTATCACCTCAATCCACGTGACTATGAAGATTAGGATGGGCGGAAGACACCAGGTGAAGTTGCATCGAAAGTAGTTCCGGTCGGTCTCATTGGTCAGGATCTCGTCGGCCACCATCTTGAGAAAGCGTTGCTGATAGGTCAGGTTACGGTAATCGTCCTTCTTGAAACCCACGTTGCTACCATCTATGCAATCAGACTCGCATTCCTCGTAGCGTGATCGGACGGCAATAGAGAAGCTTAGTGATCTTTTATCACTCATCTGAGTTTTTTGTTGATCAAATAAGAAAATAAGAAATGGGAATCACTAAATTGACTTTCATACAGAATTTCTTTAGAGCAGACAAATCATTCACACATTGATGTCACTAGAGCTCTTATATTACTCATCTGAGTAATTAGTTGATTAAGCAAAAAAAACTAAAAGACATGAAATCATCAGATAGACAACAACAAAAAAACTTGTAGTACACAGATGGTTTAAAGATAGAACAAGACTAACACTGAGTAATGTAAATGGTTTCCCTGTATTTTATCTACTATCATATACTTTTAAATCAATTTAAAGTGTACCAACCACCTGAAAAAAGAATTTGTATACCACTAGGAAGTGTAAAATTAACCTCAAAGAACTTTATCTGAAATTCTATAGGTCAACAGTTTAGGAGTATGAGGAAATAATTAAAGGATAACATAAGATGCTCGCGCGGACGAAACCTCTGAGTTGGGTTCTGCGCGGGCCCTTATCTTGGTGAGCGCATACAGGTGTGTTGAGTAGTCTACTCACGAGTCGCTTTTATGCTTATAGAGAGTATAATTAAACTTGTAATATCTCATTACAGAAGTGATATTCGAAGCCCATATTTGGAATATAGTAGAAAGACATGGAACCTCTAACATACAGAGTAAAATATTTTTTGGTGATTGGTACCCTTTAACTTTCATCAATGACAAATCACATTAATAACAAATTACTAGTGTGGTTTTTGAACTTTCCATAATGTCTATTAAAGGTACTGTAAAAAGGTAAAAAACTGCTTTGGGCAACAGGGGTAGAAGGATTTTGAACAAGATGAATGCGACTGAGTCTCCTATATGCCTCCGCCTAAATTCAGTTGATGGCTCAAACTGTTCTTAAAATCTTGTGATAACCAGAATAAAAAGCCTCTAATTACATGTTAATTGACATCTTTGACATTTGACCTTACACCTTATAACCCCAAAGTCTGATCACTTTATCTCCTCCTAGTCATGAATACAAAATAGTTGAGATATGTTGATAATGTTGATAACAAATTTAAAAAAAAACATTAATTTCACATACACCTGTATAATGACCTCTATGACCTGTCACCTTTGACCTACATGAACAAACATCTAATCAGTTCGTCTCATTATGGTGTTTCATACTAGTTTCAAGTTTGAAGTTAATGGATCAAATGGTTCTTGAGATATCATGTTAAGGCTAAAACCTGCAATTTCAGAATTGACCTCTATGACCTTTGACCTTTTACATACGGATCCCAAAATCTAACCAGATTGTCCTTCCATGGTGATACATACTAGTACCAAGTTTGAAGTTCATACCTCAAATAGTTCTTGAGATATTGCGTTAACAAGGCTAACAACTGAAATTTCAGAAATTGACCTGTGACCTTTGACCTCTGACCTACCTACCCCAAAATCTAATCAGATCCTCATCCTATGGTGATACATACTAGCACCAAGTCTGAAGTTCATACCTCAAATGGTGTTTGAGTTATCGCGGAATTAGGCTTACACCTGAAATTTCAGAAATTGGCCTCTGTGACTTGACCTTTGACCTACGTACCCAAAAATCTAATCAGATCCTCATCCTATGGTGATACATGTACATACTAGCACCAAGTTTGAAGTTCATACCTCAAATGCATGGTTCTTGAGTTATCGTGGAATGAGGCTTACACCTGAAATTTCAGAAACTGGCCTCTGTGACCTGACCTTTGACCTACATACCCCAAAATCTTATCAGATCGTCTTCCTTTGGTGATACATACTACCACTAAGTTTGAAGTTCATACCTCAAATGGTTCTTGAGTTAATGCTATAGAACGAGCCTAACACCTGAAATTTCAGAAAAATTGGCCTCTGTGACCTTGACCTTTGACCTACATACCCAAAAATCTAATCAGATCATCTTCCTATAGTGATACATACTAGCACTAAGTTTGAAGTTCATACCTCAAATGGTTCTTCAGTCAATGCTATAGAACGAGCCTAACACCTGAAATTTCAGAAAAATTGGCCTCTGTGACCTTGACCTTTGACCTACACACCCCAAAATCTAATCAGATCATCTTCCTATGGTGATACATACTAGCACCAAGTTTGAAGTTCATACCTTATGTGGTTCTTGACTTATCGATCAAACAAGAAAGAAAGCGGGACGGACGGACGGACGGACGGACAACCCGAAAAAATAATGCCTCCGGCACCACCTTCGGTGGGCGGAGGCATAAAAAGCATGACCATAGCCTCCCCCCCCCCCCCCCCCAACATTCTGCTCCTGGTCAGTATGAAAATTTGCCAAAAGAGCGAAGGGGGAAAGATTCTTTATATGGAGCAGCATCATCCAGTGGGCTACGTTGTTGAAGTGTCAAAATGTACCAATTAACAGAAATTATTTTGCTCTGCAAGTTAGGGGTTCTATGTCGATATACTACATTCAAAATATGAGTTTCCAATGTTGATTCTTTAAAGAGATATTTCAAGTTGAAATGCACTCCCAAAAAGCAATACAGCGCCTTGTGAGGAGAGTAATCGATACAACTGTAGGCGCTCGCGTAGAACAAGGGCTCGAGTGGAACCGAACTCTGAGTTTGGTTCCGCGCGAGGGGGTTAATGTTTTCCTTCAATTTCTTCATACTCCCTAACCATTAACCCATAGAAGGCCAGGTTAGGTGTTTTGAGGTTGATTTCATACATTAATTCTAGCTGTACACAAATTACTTTGTAGGTGATGGTACACTTTAAGAATTGGCTTGAATGAGAGAGCAGGACATGTGTTGGGGCTGGTTATCTCATCAGCAAACAGAGACATATTTTTAATTTGGGAAAGGGTTTGTGCCAGCTATCAACTTCCTAAAAACCAAATTCCTCATTTTAATCCTGGAACAAACACTACACCTAAGCTTAACTCTAATCCTAAACCTAATCTAAAATAAAACCTTAAATCTTTGACAAAATATTGTTGCAGGATCAAACGTAGGACCAACTGCAAAAAGACAGTTTTCCAAGACCTGTCCATATCATAAACTCACAATATTGACAAACTCTTGATAGCTGATGACACCTCCAGTATTCTCCTCTATAGTGGTCTCCAGGACCTCCCTCTTGTGTGGATCCAGGTCCTCCCGGAGCCCATACTTGTAAAGAATCACTTGGAAGGCCTCCATGCTGATCACCCCGTTACCATCAACATCAAACTGGAAAGACAGAAGTAAGAAAGAATAAGAATCAGATTTTAAAAAGGAGTACCAATTACCTAAAAAAATAATTTTTCATACAATTAAAATCTATAATTAAACTTCAAAGATTTTGTTTAAATCTCTACCTGGCATTCTATGGGTTAATTTATGGTTAAGGTGCAAGAAGAAAATGAACTAAAACAGAAAGTTGGACTTGGTTCAGTGCAGGTCCTATTCCATGCAAGAATGTAAAGGGGCACCGATTTAATCTACTCACAAGTTGTTCTTATCCTTATTGACGTTTGACAGTGTAATTAAAGGAAAGTCCTACCTCAAATCAGAGAAGCAGAATGGTGAAAGTTTGAATGAAATCGGACAAGCAATAAGAAAGTTAAGAATTTTTGAAAAATTGTAATCACTATACATATGGGAATTTCAAATTGGCCGAATAGGTAATGGCACTGTGATGTACATTGTAGGTGCGGACAACTCCCCCATTCGCTCCAACACACAAAATGACTGAAATGTTATTTTTTTCAAAATGTATTACTCAGTAGAATCTTTTTCGTTCATGAGGAATTATAACAATATGCTATCTCCAATATATTTTGAGTACTGCCCTGAGGGTAAAGGCGCTTCGGAGAAAACCGCAAATTAATGATATTTTTGTGTACGACAAACGGGAGAGTTGTCCACAAGTATGTCACAATTGACTCACCAAAGTACCAATTTGAGATTTGCATAGATGTAGTGATCTCATTTTTCAAACATAACTTTCTTATTCCTTGTCTGATTTCTTTCAAACTTTCACCATCCTGTTTTCTTATTTTTCTGCTTTCACACAAATCATTTTATTACCAAGGTTGGATTGCCCTTTAAACTTACAATTTTTCTTTATAGAAGTAATATTTATATTACTTTGTGAATACACATGTAGTATAGCAGCATGGAACCCCCAATGTGGTACACTTATATAGTTACTTGAAAACTTTTATTTATATGATTAAATATTAGTTTAGGCCTGAAGAATGAAATAAGAATGAAATCTGAAGATGATTATGACAAGAGTAACAAAATATGTGTACTACTTCTCTCTCTTTGTTGTGGTGGGGGGGGGGGAATAAATATTCTGAGATGACTAATTAACATTTACTTTCAAACAAATTTAAAAATATTAATTTTTGCTGAAACTTTCCAATGTTTTCAAATATGCTCGGACACCTATTACTAACACTCTGTTTTCTCTCTTTCATTAATTTGTTTTTCTCTCTGTCAGTCTGACTTTATCTTTCTTCATATCTTCATTTTTCTCTTCTTTATATTGCATTATTAACCAAATAATTATCAGGTTGTCAGATTTTCAAACTTGTATGATATCTATCGTGAATTCTCTTACTCAGACAAAAAGCTACAAATAAAAAGGACTGCAATGGCTGGCATCATAATTTTACTACTATCTTCATTGTATCAAATGCCCATCTATAAAACCTATCACGACATCTTTCAATACAAATATGAACTTTAAAAATTTGAACACTGCGGGACACTGGCATATACTCTCCCAATTACAATCTAGATATAATCATTTGAAAAAGAAGTATACAGTATGTTCTTTTCATGTCAAGTTAAGCGTACTTCTGTACAAGGTAGTGATAGTCATCAGTAACTTGTATATAGATATAGAGAGAGGCAAATCAGGCAATGCACATAACATAATTAGTATGCATGAGATTTCTGTTACAATTCAGGCAGTGAAATTGGTCATACAATGCGAAAAAATGCTCCTTTCCCCTCTCTCTCTTTGCTTCGTGTGTTAAACGAAAAATGAATGTGCTTATAATGTTGCATGTGCTCATATCACATTCTAATCAAGCCCCAAATCGCCATCCTGAATAATAGATGTACTATCCGCAAACGCACCAAGAATATAAATATATGTTTATCTTCCGCTGCGTGGCTCTGTAATAGAGAACATAAAGATGTTAGTTGCACACCGAGATCGCAAATGACATCACGATGCCGGGCGTGACGTCGATCCATGTCTCTGAAGGCAGAAAGCTACGAGTGGAAATCTAAACTTAGACTCGCTTTCCCACCTCTGACGTTGGACAGCTAAATGTAGCTCCCTAGAAAGGCCACTCCCTGAATCGACTCTGTACCACAAAGTGATTGGGATTAATACACAACTCTCTGTGACATTATCACATAAGACTTATTTACACGCAGAGCATATATATATATATACATGCATAGGTCAATAGGTGATTCATTGCTTCTTTTGAGACCATGTAGTTGATCCAAACTCATTACTAGCACTCTCCTTTGCCCTTTTCGGTTCATCCAAAATTAAGCGATATATTCATAGTGTTTCAACGCAGTTATCATGTGATGTGACACCTATATCCATCTTTACATGGTTCCATGACATCATTCAACAAGAAATCTTCACTTATTCACAACTCTTTGCGGCGGGTGGTTGACCTTTAGCCTAAACAGAAATGCAATGCCGCTGATGAACTGGAAACTAGTTATCTATTCATGGGATTTGGGCATAAAGAAATCAAATGAATTAGTTAAGATTCCACTTGAAATCATGATAGTGATAACCTTTTGATGATGGTTAATTCATTTCACATTTCGGAGCTTCCTGGAAAAGCTGGAGCTCTTCCAACTTTGTGAAGGCTTGGTCCCACTTCCTGAAAATAGTAACTGCACATTACCATTAAAGGTAGACCATGATTATTTAATCTTTTAGTTTAAAAGTAAAAGTGATTGAGTACTTTCAAATGGATTAGAAAATCAATGGGATGATTCAGTATGAGCAATGATTACTATAACAACCACAGGGGATACTTGCTTCTTCTTCTTCTTCTTTTTTTTTTCTCTCTCTCCTCCTTTGTTATTTGCACTTCTGTCCCTACATGTTCGCCATCTCTCTCTCTCATATTCCCTCTTCTTCTTTCTTTATTTCTTTCTTTTCTACCCCGGGGGGGGGGGGGGGGGGGGGTACTCAGATTATAATCGGACAGGGGTGTGCGGCTGAGAACTCCAGACCCATACCCACATCCAAGGGTCCTTTTGCTGTAAATAGGCACCCATGTCTAAGGATTTTTTGTGAAAAATGGACCCATGTCTAAGGATTTCCCGGACAAATGAGGGAGAAAAGAGAGGAATGAAACAAATGATAAGAGCCGGGATAAGAGACCCATGTCTAAGGATTTTTTGGGGAAAAATGGGACCCATGTCTAAGGATCTTTTTAATGAAAAGGGGACCCATGTCTAAGGATCTTTCTTCAAAAAGTCACCCTTCCCAGCGGCACATCCCCGTATACCCAATATACGTGAGTACCCCCCCCCCCCCTCCGGGTTTTCTACCCCTCAATCAGTCTCTCTTTATAGTTTCCTTGTGTATCCTTTCCAAAATCAGTAAGTCCAGTGTTAGGATAGTTGATGCAGATTATTTACTGTGATTTAGAATTTAGATCTGGTACAATTCTACTGAATTTGTTTACACTTACTTGTGTTACTGCTTACTGGCTATATGCTCCTCTGCTTGTATTTCATTTCAACTGTACATACTTTTGTTTTATTTTTAGGGCCCTATAGAAGGTCAACTTTTGTTCAATGGGCTATCCTGGTAAAATATCATGAATAATAACAACTTCTAAGGCTATTTTGTAAATGCAAATGGAGGAAAAATACGTAAATTGCCTAAAACTAATAAAAACAAAAAGAAATATTCACTAGGTCTCTCTTTAAATGGTACATGTAATCAAAGGTATTACAACCTCAGTAATCAAAAAATATATTTACGATAATCAGAGTCATAGAAGGTCGTCTGAATGGAAAGACGATGACAGGAAGATGTTGTAAAAGGTTCCTAGATGGTATCATTGCAGAATGTGGAGGGGTAGAATACAAATAAAAAATTAAGCTGTCACCTCAAAATCAAATCACGTGAAGAGGTATTTGTTGTAGAAATTGATAGGGTCACTAAACTAATCACTGGACACATCACTATTCATGATGATGATGATAGTAATAGTTATCATTTTAGGAATACATAATATACTGTTAATAGGTAACATAAAGCTTTGTCACTTTTAAGGGCAGGCCATATTGGTATGGGGCATAAATACAAAACCCCCAATATTCCTGAACTGAACAATGCCTTTAAGTTTTGTCATTTTTAGTAGGGTATCAAGGCAAAATGCCTAGTGGCCTCGGAGTAATCTGAACCAAATGATACTTCGATGCTACTTTCGCAATCATATTAATTATGCATTGTGAAGAACATCTTCATGAATAAGCGATTCAGTAATGTTACTTAATATACTTCTCATAATCCAATACTATGAATGGATGGTATATGATGCTGATATACTTAATGCTGATACTTTGATGCTGATACTTGGCTTCTATTCATGCAGTTTGAGAAATACCTGAGGAAGCAACTCGCAAAATCAATCATTCATAAGGGCTTATTACAGTTTCTAATAGACCCAGACAAAAAGGCGACGCCACTTTACATCTAGACTAGCTAAGGCTGTGAGCTAAAACTGAGGAGGAGGATACTGTCGAGGGAGAGACTGTGACCTATTCTCTGTACCTGTAAGCCAGGGAGGAAAATTAAGACCCTGAATTAACACCATTATCTCAAAGCAAAAGAAGGAATTTGCTCTAGTATATATCTCCTTTTGTTTATCTTGGGAATATTTGGAGTAATAAAAGTGTGATGTCCTCACCCCTTCCCAGCACCCCCCCCCCCCCCCAACCCAGCAGGAGAATCCTGGATCTGCCACTTATATAGTTTCAAGTTGATTACTTCTACAAGTGCAACTACTTCTTCTTCTGCTGCTGCTGCTGATGCTGCTGCTGCTGCTGCTGCTGCTGCTACTACTACTACTACTACTACTACTAC
>CM046836.1:25527279-25620257 GCA_025618425.1 Heliocidaris tuberculata
CACGACTTCAGTTAAAAGATTTTGGGGAATGTAAATTTTAATAGTTTTACTGTGTGACAGAGAAATTTGAAATAAAGCATAAAGTTAGTCAAGGTGAGGTATCTCTACCAACTGTGGAATCTTTATTGAGAGAGATTTGAAGGTTAAGATTTGTAATAAAAGAGAAAAGCACTGAATGACATAAGTTATGCATTGGTGTAAAAAAAGAATTTTAAGGTTGGGACATTTAAGGGTGGCTTCAGTGCATTGTCCCTCACTGTTTCAAGTCTTTATTAGCTCATAACCCGCTATTGTTGACCACTGTCACTTCTGGGTTCTCGGTTCTGTCGATGATGTCGACAGAAATCATGTAGAAAGGTATAGCCTTTGAAATAATCCAGCAGCCATGGGTTTCATAATGGACAGGGCAAAGAGTTAAAATAAATTTTGTATAAATTACCATAAATAATTTTCTAGATAAAATTTCAAAATTCCGAGTAGAAGTTCAATGAACCTCATGAAAGTCTTCCTCAATAAATGAGGAAGAAGAAGCAAGTTTTGTGATTTTGTAATAAATTTCGCATAAATTAGCATAAATAATTTTCTAGACAAAATTTCAAATTTCCGAGTAGAAGTTCAATGAACCTCATGAAAGTCTTTCAGATGGAAAAAAAAAATCGAAATTGGTCAATAAATGAGGAAGAAGAAGCAATTTTTGTGATTTTTGAATAAATATCGCATAAATTAGCATAATTAATTTTGTAGACAAAATTTCAAAATTCTGTGTAGAAGTTCAATGAACCTCATGAAAGTCTTTCAGATGGAACAAAAAAAATCGAAATCGGTCAATAAATGAGGAAGGAGAAGCAATTTTTGTGATTTTTGAGAAATGCGCATAAATTAGCATATTTAATGAGTTTCAAAATTCTGTGTCGAAGTTTCGAATCCCCCACCTAGTGCTATCATATAAAGCAAACGGAATTAAAATCGGGTAAGAAATGGCGAAGAAGAAGCATTTTGAAATTGTGGACGGACGACAGACGAAGGACGGACGGACGGACGACGGACGACGGACGCCTCGCCACGGCATAAGCTCGTCTGGCCCATTCGGGCCGGATGAGCTAAAAATGTAAAAATAATCAAAATATGATGGCTTCCCATACAATGCCCATTTCATTCAAGTTATCTTTGTTTTCAAAGCGAGAGCAGTCATGCGTTTGTCACCAAAGGAGTCTTACATCATACATACATTTCTTGCTGCTTCAAGCATAACTACGGTTCCAAAAGTAGCAACTTTTGAAAATGACATAGCCACACAAAAATAGCAGTCGAATCAAAACAACTTACCCCAAGTTGATGATCTTGGTGTAGTTTTACTCAGAAAATAATTTTCTACCCGATAAAACAAAAACTACTGATATTCTGTCAATTATTGCAGATCCCAGGTGTTTCATTCTTTCTGGACCACCTTGTACATGTGGGTCTCTTTCCCAATGAATGTCAAGAGAGTTACAATAGACCGCTTCGGTAATGTATGCAAATTTTATACATACCTTTCAAACAAAGGTTGTTCTTGACAACCTGAAACCTTGCTGGACATAGCAACAAATAATGTATGCAAACTGGATTCCAAGCATAGAGGCTCATTTATAAAAAGCAGGTTAATGGAATAGCTCGTCACTAGGTGCTCAGAGATGAAATGTGCATAAATTTGAATACATTGCAGAAGCGGTCTATTGAGAATGGTTTTCTACTGTTCTATAGTGGTTACATGCCCTCGAAAGTTCATGTTAAAAGGGGAGAAGACTTTTTCATTTCATTATCTTGTCAGCTTTTCTTGTGAATGAAGAACTCTTGATTGGGTGTCCCATTTTGAACCTCTCTACCATTGTTGTTTCCCCAATAGGCTGTCATGTCATCTTTTCCTCTCTAAAGGGAGAGAGAATTCCAGCTGGAAGACTTCCACTGCTACCAATCCCTCTTTAAAAAAAATGAGGTTAATGGGTGTCTGCTATCTTGTCAATTTTTCTTGTGAATGAAACACCCAAGACTGCTGGAGTCACCTTAAAGTAGATATTCAAAGCAAATCACAAATATGCTCAATAATGTATCTCTAGAAACTAGAAAGCTTGCAGATGGTAATCGTATAAGTTTTACGTTAACTGCGTGTTTGATGATTAAAAAATGGCACAAATAAAAACGCTTCTCAGCATCTGGGATATCCGAGCGATTCGCCAGAAATATACCCATGTTTTCATGACGTCACATCAGGTACCAATCCTGCCTAAGCAGACGACGTCCTATATCAAGTGAACGTAACTGCAATGCAATTATTTTTAAATTATAAAGAGTTTGGTGTGTTTCACCATGACCGTATTTCACATCATTCTAAAAGGGAAGTGAAACCGTTTCTAGTAACTAAAATCTTTTGTTTGTAAAAAGTCATGATAAGGGTCAATGATCAATCAAAGAAATCACACTTTCGAATTGTAAAGCCCGCTGAATTATAGCATGGATGGTATTCGTTCCCTCTTGAAACGCAGACATGCCGCGGTGCATGCAGCTGAAAATACAATGGCATCTTATTTTGTTTACAAGCGATTGATTCCTTTATTTTTTTAACGCTGCATTTTTCATCAAAATAATACCATGCAGGAAATTTAGAGTGAGGCAACAAATAAACATTTATACTGACGCTAGCGAAGTAAGAGAAATAAGTGAAGATGAGATGACAAAACAGGCACTGAAAATGTGTAAGATGTTATGGGGCATCGTCTGCTTAGGAAGGATTGCTCCCCGGTATGACGTCACATATCTCAGCAGCGTTCAAAGAGCTCTATAGGTGCTATAGCGGGGCTGTGTTATATCATTTTATAATTGATAATAATCATTACTTCAAATGTTTCCAAGCGTTGAATTTTGATGAACCTTGTTCAATCTAAGCTTCACCTATGCAATAATAAAAATTAAATCAATATTCAAAATCAATGAAATTCTACTTTAAGATCATTACTTATTCCTTAGCTACACATGCAGTTTTCTACCATGACCTTTTCCCCCCCAATTGGTTGCATGCCTTTTATAGGAAAGGGGGCTTCCACTCTCTCCTTCATTTTTCTTATGATGAAAACCCAGGAGTCATCTTTGGAGGTATTCATTACTCATGTTTTAGTTGCTACATGCAGTTCTGAACTGTAAAGAGTGTTGAGCAAGTTCTAAGAGAATTCTCTACCACTGAGAGTGGCATCTCCCTAATGGTATACATGCCCTCTAAAGCCTTATTTTGTATAAAGGGGAGGAGGGTAGTAGGAATTCCACTATCTTGTCAGTTTTTCTTGTGAAAACCTGAACAGTGGTAGGATTTTAGAGGCCTTTATTTAACAGCAAAATGCAGTTCTCTATATACCAATATGGTATCCCAAATGGGTAGGTGCTCTACTTTTCTCTATAATGGGGGATGGGAACTTCCACTCTCTTCTTTAATTTTCTTGCAAATTAAAAATCCAGGACTGGGTGGGTGTGGGTAGCTACAAGATCTCTTCAATTGTGTTCTCCCAAATGGATTATGTTTCCTCGAAACTCAACACCATTAATTCTTGAAAGGGGAGGAAGACTTCCCCTATCTTCTCAGCTTTTCTTGTGAATGAAACATTCTTGGGACTGCAGCTCTTGTTTTGACTTCATTTATAATTCCTTATGAACAGCATGAATCTCTCTACCACTGTTGTTTCCCCAAATGGGTTATGTGTCATCTTCATTTCTCTAAGAGGAATAAATAATTCAAGTATCTTTTTCGCTGAATTTTCTTATAGATGAAAATCATTGCGACTGATGAAGTCATGGCAGGAGCCTTTATTAATCATTTTGTAGTTAGCGAGATTCATTTCACTGTCACGTTTGTCACGTTTCTATATCTCTAGGGTAAGGGTTAGGGAGGACTATGGAGGGTGATGTTCTCTGCAATTGTTTCCTTCCTAATGGGTAATACGCTGGTAGATTTAGGTGGGCACCACCGGCCGTGCCCCTTTTAGAATCCAAATGGCATACCTCAAGGACACAACTAAAAAATGTGCCCCTTCAAATTTTTTACCTGAAAGAAGACACTTGAAAGATGTTTGGTTTTTTCCGCATGTCAGAATTTTTTTAATAGTCCCCCTAATCTTCAAAAAAAAAATCCTAGATCTGACCCTAATTTCAAATTTGTGCATTTGTTTCAGGAGAGGAGGAATCCACTGACAGTTTCATTCAGGAATTAAGGTATGAAGTATTAAAATTCAACTTTTTTACCATTTGAATTGAATAGTTTATTTGAATAAAAAAATAATATAAAGTACATTCACATAACTAGCAGTGAAGGAACTGAATTGCTGAATATGAAATATATAAAATAATGCTGAATACCATCTTTACTTCAACACTTTAAAAATAAAGTATTCAATTTAAACATCAGTATAAGTCAGGTCAAGTTTGGATGTCTTTCACACAAGATGAAAGCCTATACTATACAGACAACTATAAAGCTTTACACAGGATTATCATGGATTCACCCATCACTCAGCTTATATTTATTTGAGTGAGGCTATATGATAGCGTAGCTCTAAAGAGGTACGGTAAAAGAGTTTATGCTGGTCACGCTTCACAGTGATGACACCCACACTATATAGGACCCCTCTCACATACATATGGCTAGGAAAGCCTCAAAATATGACAATAGGGCTGTTCACACAAAGCAATTAGTGAGATTGAACTATTTGACTTTGCAACTACAATCATAATCTCAAATTAACTCTTGTGTGAACAAGAGTAAGATTCTGATCTCACTTTGGAAATTAATATTTTTCCTTGTGTAAACAAAATAATATAACTAATTAGAAATCTGATCAAGATTAAAATCACACTAATGGTGCAATTTTTTGTGAATAACCGAAGATCATCATAACGAAAGTCCATAGGGCTGTGTGTTTCAACCAAAGTCAGTGGAAATGAGATTAGAAAATAAATTTTATATATCCCACATGTGAAAGGGCATAAAACTTAGTTTTGAGGAGTATATCAGAAAATATTCTGTATACTTGGTATGAACAGCAACATCCTAAATTTGAAAATTCTACATAATAAAAACAAAACAAAACAAAAATCTTATTCACATAAGGAACATGTAATGTTTTTATTGATTTGAGTCAAATATTTCTTATGAACTATTTACTTGTCAGTTTTGTCTTCATTCTTTTTAATTTCAAATAATTCATGCTAAGTAAATGATTATACAGACTGTGAGTGAAGGGAAGGGGAAATAACTGTTTAGAGCTGATGGAACAATGTAGATTTCTAATCACTGCATGTCTAAATTCAAACAGCATGCAGTCTGTAACCAGGAGACCAATTTCATGGAACAACTCCCATATTCTGTCAGGGAACTTGCCACGCTTATATACAATACACACACACATCTGGAAAGTATCAACACTCCACAGGGGAACTGCAGCAACACTCATGAAATGTATAACTATACATCAACAGCTGAAACATGTACAGGATAACATCAATACATATTTCACCCTTGAAAGACTTGGCCTTATAAAGTTCAGAAAATGCTCTTGAATTTATGTATTTGTACAAAAGTGAAATGTCCACAAGAACATCTCATTTTTGTAAAAGAAAAAAAAAACCCACAAGAGCTTCTGTGAATGGTAAAGACTTTCTATGGTATGTTCAGTTATTCAGTTTATTGAAAAACTTTTTTCTGTTGTTTATACAAGAACAACTAAAAACACATTTCTCTATTCTTTAAAAAAAAACACCAAAAACATGTATCTTATCATTTAAGTTTACCAAATTCAGTCACAAAATATGAAGAAAAACGAAAATCAGGGGTTGGTATATATATTTTGAAGACCAGATTGGGCAGTGCAAAGGACAAACCCTTAGTGAATTGAAAAGCAGAACAGAGACTACCAATGGCCCTGTACTGTAAAGCTGCTCCTGACATGACCAGTAGGAACCTGAATTAGGCTTCTCTCAAGACACAATGATTTTCACAAAGAAGTTAATAAACTGTCTACCAACCAATGAGAGGCGTACTTGGTATAGGGTGGAGCCAGCTCCTCCTCCCCTCTCTAAAGGGCAATAAAAAAAAAAAAAAAGTAAAATTTCTATTGGGCCGAAGGCCATATGCCACACTGAATTGCCAAAGTACAACACATGTAGGCCTACGGTTGTGCATAGCCGCCTTTGATTTTCAGTTTCATGTAGGTCAAAGTCATGTCAGAACAGTGACCTCCAAACCTGACAAAAAAATCCCTGCTTTAATAAACAAAACAAAAAAAATGTAAAGTATATCCAAACCTGATCTATTGTGTTATTCAAATAGTGATTATGAATTTGTAGACTTGCCATGGGCATGTATTCATGCCTAAATGTGCAGGTGTCTGAATTGGTGTGCGTACTTATTTTCTGAATTTATCGTTCATATTCAAACTAAATCTGATTGAATCTGGTTGAATTATCTGTAGCATAAAACCTCCCTGTAAAAGGAATTTGCCAGTCTTTCGGGAGAATAATGCATTCTTTGCAACATATAATTGTCAGTTACTATACCAGTGGGAGATGGAGGATGGGAGGGGGGGGGATGTGCATGTGCACCCCTTCACCCCCCCCCCCCAGCCAAAGCAAATCTGCTATACCTATAGTAAACAGCATAGTAAACATGTACATATGTTCCCTCCATTTTTTTATCATTTATTTTTTGCTTGTCAGTACTTTTTGACACCTGTGACACCCCCCCCCCCTCCATACCCCCCATACCCCCTCCATGGATCTTCCACTGTATACATACATATATATTTAAGGTAATAATGTACAACAAAACAACCCCCCCCCCTCTCTCTCTCTCTCTCTCTCTCTCTCTCTCTCTCTCTCTCGTTCTCTCTCTTAATCCCTTCATACTTTTTCATACCATGTTAGGATTGCTGAGAAATATCCCCCAAATAAAAATTCTTTGTTATCTGGGTTTTTTTCTAATAAATAGGTATGACTTGGGGTCAACTTAATCAGATGATACTACTGTATTTATATACTGTATTTACTACTACTACTACTATTTTTGTTATGCTTAAATGAGTACTGGCTCCTTAAACCTTTTAGAAAACCCTTAAAATGGACTTGCACAGAAAATGCAAATTGGATTAAAACGCATTCCAGGTAGTAATTGCTTGTGATCTGATAATTAATTGATTTCACCAACCTTGTGATCCCTGGGTAAAATCTTTGAAATCAAATGATTGCTCAGGTCAATTATTGATAGTTAACAGAGTGTATGAAATTGATGCATGGTTAGCAATTTCTTCCACTCTAAAGCTTAGCATATTCTGTGCATTTCAATTTGTACAAACTTTCCAAAAGTCATTCAAGCATAAAATATTGTCACTACTTATAGTGTCATCTAATTAAACATAAACTAACATGTATTATAACATAGAGAAAAAAATCCTTCATCAATTTTTTTTTTTTTTTTTTACTTTGGGCCTCATTAGGGGGATATTTTCAAAGTGTGTACTTTATTTGATACAAACTGTATACATGCAAAGAGTTCCGTTCACATTAAAATTAACCTCACCTTATCAAAGAGCGGCTTCCACTTCTGCAGGCATATGAGCGTTTCGTCAGTGTGGTCGATGTGGTTGGTGGTGGCATCCAGGAGCCGTGTACGGGTGTCATGCATGGCAAAGGAATCGTGAGCAGGCATGACGGTGAGACGGGTCATCATTGTCCGGAGAAACAAATGGCCAGTTCAGAGAGAGTGCAGATCGATATAGAGAGAAGGAAGAGAGGTACAAAGAAGTCCTTTGGTGAATTAATTGTTGAGCAGTGACAACAGTGTTATGAAGAAGATATCTCCAGACTTGAGCTGCAGAAAATTACTTCATGTAATGGTCTATTCAGTCTGACTCAGCTCATATTTTTAATATTATATTTTGTCTGTCACTTATTCCAATTGCTGATGTCATATTGAAGTGTTTACACATTTATCTCGAAGATGCAAGTAGGAAAATGATCACTGGATGTAGAAGAAAAACCTGTCAAGGAAAGTTAAAGATAAAGAAATCTCCACATATTGTAAAAGAGACAGTGGTGGATAATACTGCAATGTCAGAAGCGTGTCTGATTGTAATCTACTTCGAGAGAACATTCCAATGTTGTCATTTTCAGAACAGTTGTATGACTTGTTGCAACGTGCGCAATCTTTATTTAAGAAGCAAAGCTGCATTGTATGAAAAGTCACAAACTCATAGTTTTTAAAAATGGCTAACAAACATCATGATTCAGACATCAGAATCATTGCATGTTGACTAAAATCTGATTTATACATCCCAAAATGGTTCATGACATCACACACTTCTTCTAGTCTCACGGGGAGAAAGATCAGAAATCACATTAATCGGCATTCATCCATGATGTAAGTTGCACGGAACCACGGGGAAATCGCATGATGAATGCACAAAATCAGCCTGACGCTTAAAGAAGCACCCTATCTAAGGTAAACAGGGATGTTCGAAACATCAGGTGTGTCTCTCCGCCTCCCATGTCAAACAAACTCCACAATTCCTTTCTAGTCTCCAAGAAGCTTCTTAACTTTGCCTGCACTATAATCCTGATAAGTCAATTTAAAAGTGGACAAATGACCGCAAAGGGGGAGAGCTTTGGAAGAAGAGGGCCGCGGACTGGAAGAATTACGACCCAATCCTTCGCGGCCTGAGGAGCTACATGTAGGCCACTTAAAATGCAAACTTGGCTGCTCCAGCCAGCTTGTCTTTCCAGGCGTGAAGACGCGGCTAGCGACCGCAAGAAGAGATGGGATGCAATATGAAACCAGAGCAGGCGAGTGTCAAGTTTTGGGGGAGGAATACCAAACGGCAATTTTCCAAGTGATACGGCTGTGTAGGGATGCGCTGTCTTTAAGTAGATGATGACTTGGTGGCGGATGTTCAATACCAGGGAAACAGCAATCTGCGGGGATGAGCAGCGATGTGCCACGCATGGTCGTTAAAGAGAGAGATGATGGCAGAAGGTATAATGATATTATAATAGCTTATTATCTTGGGATGATACATATTTGCATATAGGAATAGGAAGGAAACAGAGGGTGGACTTTGGTTTCTTGTAACACGCATCTGTTGAACGACAAACAGATCAGGCTGCAACATGTGGTGATAATTTCAACTCTCCAAGCGTCATGAAATGGAACAAACATTGCTCTTTTCCATCTGTTATGAAATCAGGGGCTGGGCACAATTACCTATACATACAATGCAGAAAAAAAGTGTGTTTCACTATAACAGCTTCAACAAACTGGTTATCAAACAGCTGTGCCATAATCAGAATATTGACATCACATTTCATACAGTACTGATAACTACTTCTCCATACCCCCTCCCACTTCATAAATTATACTTACAATGCCAAAAAAAAAAATGGGTGGGTATACATGTATTTGTATAACCCATAATAAATACTCCAGCATAGACAATCTTGACTGCTGAGAGATTAATCAAACTATGGCCCTAAAATCTTAAAAGCTAATTTTTAACATATCAACATATATGCCGAATGCCCCCCCCCCCCCCCCCCCCTCTTTAAAAAAAAAAAAATCCTGTATCTGCCACTGCCTTCTCACATTAAATCCTGTACAGAGGCACTGTGTCGGTATCTTATGGAATGTATTCAGATTACTTTCAAAAGCAATTTCTCTATCAGTGCTGTAACATGTTCACATCTTCCTTAGACACACCAGGGGGCATATTCATGAAACTTTATTCAGCTAGATTTCAACTTACATATATGCTTTAGTAAGAATTAAGTGGACAACTCTGTCTAATTAATGTGTAAACACATGTGATTTCTGTGAGCAGTGCTAAGTATGTCTTTGTCATTTTTTTTTTGTAATGGTAATTAGACCTTCAATGTCTGACCAAGCAACAACTTAATATGCTTGTGATTTATTGTTAAAGGCCTCCGAATCGATCTGACTAAAATGCTGATGGTTAAAACTTAAGACAAGAAATTTGCATGAGGTACAAAAGTCTAGATTACCAGTATGAATTTTGTAGATCTATTCACATATGTCATGGATCATGTTGCGATTATTGAACAAATGCTGAATATTTACAAAATAACATATGACATCTTAATGGCTCTGTAACAGTAAGAACATCTTTTCCAATAAAAATCCATTCCAGTTTTTTTTTCCTTCATACTTTTTGTGCACTATTGCAGCCATGCAGAACTATTGGGATACTTCTGAACACTGCATATTCAGTTCTACCACTAAACAAACACCTATAGGACCTAAAAGAAGTTGTCTTTATGTTATCATTAGCTACGTTCATACGGGACTTGTGGTGTCGAAACTTGAAGTTAGTGAAACTTTAAGTTAATGAAACAATGACTCACTAACCACAACAAGGGTTCACACAGGCCTGAAACAAAGATGCCTGTTGTTCTGAAACTACAAGCAGAGCAATCGTTGTTGTTAACACCGGAAGTAGATACCGATTGTGTGTACAGTACACATACAGTTCCTATGTTCATAATTCATACGGAGGGTATGACCCGGACGTTTAACATTAACAGCAAGGTCATCATTAACTACAAGCTTGCGAAACTTAAAGTTTATTCCGTTCACATGGTCCAAAACTGTGACAGAGGAAACCCACTGCTCGTGGTTTCGGCGTTAACCACAAGCTCTCTTGTGGTTCTGGAACTACAAGTAAACTGGAATTTTTGAAACTATGAGTCCGTTCCTACGGTCTGAAACTACAAGATTACTACAAGTTAACTTAAAGTTTTGAAACTACAAGCGAAACTTTAGCTCCCATCATGTGAACCTGACTATTATCATTCAGAGCTTAAATATTTTGATTACTTCCTCATTACCTAAATCAGTAACACCTTCAGGGCAAATTTACTAGCGCCTCTCTTAATTCACTTTATTACCCTCTGAATTATATCAATTTATACTAAATGTATTCTGCAGAACGATTTGCCAATGATGATCTCCTAATTCATAGCATTATTCTGTGACTTTCACCAATTTATGATAAACTTCCCCCTTAATGTATTCTAGTAGAACAAACCACAAATTTTCTAGCGTCATCTTCGATATCCATTATTCCCAAGGCATAAGTTTTCCTGAAAATTTGTACATTCCAATGAAAATGTGCACAACACAGTTCGGGGGGAAGCTTTAATCAAGAGCAACACTAAAGAAAATATGCTAGAAAACTTAGTGATGAAGATTTCCACCACATGCACACAGATACCATATGGTCTGAGTCTTTGTATTTCTATAAGGATTTCAGTTTTTGTATCTGGTATCCATTTGAGCATGCATGTGTATTATTATGATATTAAATGTGACCCCATTCTTTACATTGTATGTTTCAATAGTTCTCAGACAAGACTAAGATTTGAACTGATTTTCATTTTGCTAGGAATGGACAGTGACATAGAGAGGAATTTCCTTTATTTAGTTTTATTTAGTTTCAACATGACTAGTTAGCTTTTACTTCCACAAACTGTTGATGATGATGATGATGATGATGCATTGCTACAGTTTAATTCAGCTAAAATTCAGAAGTGAGTTGCTTTTTCATATCACCACAAATACTCACAAAAATCCTCTTGTCAGAGATCAAAACAGCTCTCTCCAATTAAAAGTACTTCATTTTATTTGTTATTCAGCATGCCTTTGAAAGTTGCATGCAAGTCATCAAGGATATCATTTTAAATATAGGCTTGCCTTGAGAATATGTCTTTATCAAGCAAAATTTGTATGGAAGGCAGGTGAACAACGCAACAGATTGAAATCAATAGTAATTGATCATTATTGAAAATAATGAAATTATTGCTTCAGGTAATTTTCAGTTCTGATAATGAAAAAGAGAGTAACTACAGGGTTCCATAATCACATTTTTCTTGAGGGTACATAGCAAAATATTGCAGATCTGTCTTATAAAGAGTTACAATCGATTGAAAATAATTTGAGATTGGTATCAATCGCAAGTCTGTACTTAAGAGATAGGAGATTGGAAATTTGCGATTGATTGGAAGACTTGCGATTGATTCGAATCGATCGCAACTCTTTATAACCGGGGCCCTGATGTCTTTTTAGTTAATAACATTTGGGGGACCAAAGTGCTAGTACCGGATGACTCTAGGTGTCAAGCCTTGCATTCTGCAATGTTCATCAAAGCATATATGCTGTTTGGACAAGTAAATCTAATAAAAGAACATTTTGTTGAACATTACATTTGCAGAAAAGCACATATGGGACTATCACAAGTATGCTATTGATTGGCTGCCTGATCCACCTTTTTTCCTCCTCTTACTTGCTCAAAATCACAAACACTGAAAAGCACTAGAGACACATTCAAGTATGGATACCCAAGACTATAAACACATGGTATCAAAGTTATTCAAAAGTTTCAAACAAGTTTCAGTCATATTTGATACATAGGAGCATTTCAAGAACAATCCTTGTCATGCAACGTGTCTACTATAAGGCTTTTTACACTTGTAAAATTTTGCTTAGTCCCGTGCTATTGGTGGAGCTAAACGAGGATTTAGCCCCACTGTAAGGGACTAAGCTTAGCCCACTTTCTGTTCACATTGCATTTTACCAAAGAAGGCTAACTCCACAATAGCACGGGATTATTTTATGATATCCCTGGAAAAAAGCGTAGTTAGCCCAAAGGTGGGGCTAGACGTAAAAAGGTGGGGTTAAGTGCTCCGGATAGGGAGATAGTTTGGGACTAAAACTACAAATAAGGATAGTACAGGGTTTAAAAAATCAAGTGCAAGCCTATATAACATTTCTTCCATACAGGAATAAAAATAATCATAAAGCTCACAAACTTTTTTTCACATATATAACAACTCAACCTTCTCTGAGTTGAACATTTAGTCTACATAAAAGACTGCTTTTGAAAATGATATGATCCATAAGGGGTGAAGTCTTATCTATATTTGGCTGAATACGGAGCAGGAACATGCATGACATCTATCAGACTCTTTAAAAAGACACGTTAATGTCTTAGACAGTCTTACATAGTTGCGGGTTCAACTTCAATCTGTGTCAAGGACTCATGAATCAATTCATGATGTAGAGAATATGTCAAAGTCACATAATCTAGTACCAGTGGCGCAAATCCATTTTGAAATTTGGGAGGGGGGGGGGGTCACCGCATGATTTAACTTTTGTATCTGTCTGAAATGTCTAATAAATTTTTCTGATAACCCCCCCCCCCCCCAAAAAAAAAAAAAAAAAAAAATAAAATTCTCTGAATTCAAATTCGGTTATTCAAATAGGTGGGGGGGGGGGGGGGGGGAACCCCTTCCCCCCTCCCCCCCCCCCCCCCCCCTGGATTTTGCGCCTACGTCCAGTACAACAATAATTTTCAGTGACGACATCTGAAAATATCCTGATTATCTCATTTGAAACATCACTATCACTTTCACAAAGCAGATCAATTCTGTGTAAAAAATCAGTCATTCCCATCATTTACCCTCAACAGATACAGTTTGTATATTAGTTGAAGAACAGAAATCTCTTCTCTCTCTCTCTCTCTCTACAAGTCTATTGATTTAATGCTTATCTATCTTCTTAACTCGATACAATTCATCCCATGTCTCTCTAAGGGTATATTTGGAAGATGCCTTTCCTAAGAATTGGCTAGATTACATTTTGAGCGAGGTAAATTGGGTGAATCACAGGCCTTCTCCTCAAGCAGTGCAGCTTAATAAACGCTTGATTACAGCTGTAGCTAGCAGCAGTCCTATCGACTTAATCGCATTTCAGCTGGAAGGCTGCCGCGGATATTCTTCAATTTGATGCAGCTTCTTCCTCAGGTTAGTTCACTGTACCTTTAGCCAATAATATACTTGAGAGGAGTTAATACAAGGACGTCACACAGATACGATTTGTACATATGTATTTATAGGATTGAGGAGACTAGATTCGGCTATTCGTATATCATAGCATACCACAGCATGCAGTTCCAAACTGATGAGGTAATCATGACAAAATTAATCCAGCAAAGGAATTAATAAAAAGAATCAATCGTTAAATGAATAAAGAAATAAATACATAAATAAATAAATAAGCAACCAAATATGTGAATAAATAATAAAGAACATTTAGCATACATAGACATTTGCACACATGAAATGGTTCATGCTCTAACCTAAAATACAAATAAAGAAAGGAATTAGAATCAGTCACAACTTGGGTACAGGGGAACCTTGTTATAACAAACTCCTTGGGACCAGACAAATTACCTCTTTATATCAAAACCATGTTATATCAGGGCTAAAAAACAAAAGGATACAAAAAAGTGGGACCGGCAAAATTACCTTGTTATAACAAGAGTTTGTTATAACAGTGTTCTTTATGACGAGGTTCCACTGTATTCACAAATGTACAATTTATCAAAAGGTCCAGGGGGATGTTTCATTAAGCTGTTCGTAAAGTTACGCATGACTTTACGAACGACTTGAATATGAAGTGCCAGATAGGATGCCCAAAGTTTTTCCTGATGTTTTGACAAAGGGTGACTGTATTTCCAATAACCTCAATTAAATTATTGCAAAAAATATACTAATAATAAGAATGTTAATCTACATCTGCACAGTTCAACTTTAGTTGATGGAGTTAAAAATGATTGAGCATCCCATTTGGCTTGTCATATTTAAGTCATTCGTAAAGACATGCGTAACTTTACGAACAGCTTTATGAAACACCCCCCAGAACCAACATATTTGTATCATTTACTGAGAACCAGAAGGATTAACTCATTGATGCACACATTCATGCACCTCTGAAAGTTTGAACTAATGACAACAAATTATATTCCTGTCCAAACAGGTTCCAAGTCAAAGGAAAACAGTGTCAGGAAGTAAAACATATGTCTTTTTAACCTGATGGTACTGAGTTCCTGCAGGCAATGGGAAAACATAAAAATTGGGGTTACAATGTACAATCTATTTTTGCACGACAATCTGTATTTGGAGTTTAGACAATAATTGCCTAGCTTTTACGAGAGATGAACCAGATTTGTGAATAGCTGCAATTAATACGTGCGAAGTTACAGCACTGTCGTCTAAGGAGCTGACTTGCATGACCTTACCTATTAATGCGATTCCTTTCCCCCAGCTAATTCCTACGATTAAAAATGCATTCAATGTAATCGACTACTACACTACCTAAAAAGGTCGAGAGGAATGTGGATAAAAAGCTTTGAAGCGTTTCTATGGAAACCCGGCATCGTGGGATTTTCAGATCACTAATAAATTTCCAAGAATGAAATGCATGATGGGAGTCGTTTGAATATGGAGTGAAATGGCATTTTGAAGGAAAATGAAATGCATATGGACAAGTCCTAAGTATTCTGTCCCATACATTAACTACCACGTTGAAGATTTTAAGGTAGCTTAGCAAAACGTCGCGGCGCCTAAGAATGCGGGAAAAACGCATATGACAAATTTGCTCAAACTCGTAATTTTATTCTATAAAGGCAGACTCAAACTATTACAATGTAGAATTAGTATTCAAATATTTGAACAATTTTAAGCAAAATAATATGATTTTTTTTATTCAGATATGTCTGATTCTAATTTTATAGGCACATACATAACTTGCAGTTTTCCTCTATGCGTCTTTCCCACGTTTTTACGCGCCACGACGTTTCGCTAAGCTACCTAATATACCTGATCGTTGTATTAAATTAATAGCCCTACTACAGTTTAGATTAGACCAAGTATCAAGTGTAATGGCACATTTGATGTCACTTTATATATAAAGCACTCTATGTACTTGGTAACATATGGCACACCAAGTGTTGGACTTGCCTAGATGCAGAAAACCCATTTTGAAGGTTTGAATTTTGGTTCCTGTAAAATTTGTAAAGCTTGGGTTTTTAGAATGGTTACAAGTCATTTTTCAGAAGGTTCATATTTCCAAAAATTAAATAGCGTTCATATTTCCAAAGGTTCGTAATTCTGAAAAGTTACGTAAGGCTCTATTGAATTTTTTGAATTATGAACCTTCAGAATTATGAAATCTTTTTCATATTCGGAATTACGAACTCTGTTTCACTTCCAGAATTACGAACCTTTGGAAAAATGAACCTTCGGATTAATACATCAAATGTTATTTCATTTTCAGAATTGTAGCATGCTACTGTTGCTACATATGAATTTCTTGCAAATTCATGAACTTTTTATTTCTCATATTTTACAGACATGACCATGCATGTATGCCAAATCAGTGCAGAAATAAAAAATATCTCTACAGTCGATTGGGGGGGGGAACAAACTTCTTCATTCAGTTGAGCAGAGATGGCCTAAGGATGAGAAATTGAATTGACTATAAAGTCAAGACGTGTCTATTTCAACTAATAAAGATGATTGTATAGTGATACCTATTTGAGATTCAAAGTATCTCTCCCATTTTGAATGATTCTTACACGGTATACTGCATGCTTTTTTTCCACTAAAAAGACACACCATATCAGAACAATGGAATGTTAATTTCAGCTTTTCTGTTTGAAGGTTTTATACACAGATACCAAGGCTAATAAAAAATAAATCAGATATTTAGAGCAGAACCTTTGCATAATTTTTGCGTAGGAGTATGATCCCTGAAGATAACAATAAAATGATAAGAATACTAATGATGTATGGGTATACTGGAGGAGGAGAGACTTAATACCTGAGCTTCATAAAGAAAACCTGTTTCCTGAGACAAACACAGCAACAGAATAAAAGATGGGATAAAATAAAGTCACAAACCTGCAGGGTGTTAATTCAACACCATCTCGGTATCTGTATTAGGCTACACCAGATAAGTGTTAAAAGAACACAAGTTTCGAATCAAACTGGAGTTGTTTTAACACTAACTGGTGTTGTTTTAACACTTATCTGGTTAACCCAATATAGATACCAAGATGGTGTTGAATTAACACCCTGGTTTTTGCAGTGTGTATGATATCCTGGTATTTGTGATGTCTAAATGAGAAAATACACTACTGCTTTGGCAGAGCAATGCTCTGAGAGCAGTTTTATGAATATTCACGATTTCACAATCATAAGTCTAACGCAAAAAAAGAATTGAAATTTACATGTATTAATATTGTAATAACCAATTTGGGGGATAGAGTGGAAGGTATTGGGTCAGTTGAAAAAATATTTTACCCCATGAACAGTAAAAACCCTACTAGAAAAGCAATCCATCCATCTTTGCAACAGGAAACACAAATCCATAAGGCAGTGGCCATGATGCAGTGCCTTGTATCTATTTGATAGCCTCCCCATCCAATGCAGTTCAGACAGTTCATCCAGAGATAGTTTACCCAGCAGGGAATCCAAAAGACTAACCATCATTAAACAGCCACTGGCGAGAGAGAGAGGAAAGCAGACTTATTTCCCCCCAAGATGAAAAGCAGACTTCATTCTAGCATCGCAAAATGGGGTAAACAAAACATAGAAATCAAGCAAGCATACAAGTTGATGTCAATGCTCTTCTAATGACTTACCCCTGTTTGAATTGAATGCATCTTGCTATTTATCTAGAAAAATTGTAGACTTGGAGAGGGATTACAAATAGTAAAAGGTGCTGAGAAAGAAAAAAAAACCTTCCAGAACACAAATCATGCATAACTGGTGATTTAATCACTGGACCATTAGATCCATCACAGTATCCTTCCATTTACTTTTCTTTTCTCTGGCTCTCACAATGTCTCTCTCTCTCTCTCTCTCTTTGCTTTATAATTCTCATTTCTATTCATCTCTGTCTCTTCTTCTCTCTCTCTCTCTCTCTCTCTCTCTTTCTCTCTCTCCCTCCATCCCCCCCCCCCCCCCCCCCCCCACCCATAGAAGTGACTACTACAGTATTGACTTGTGGCCTTCAAGGCAAGACAAGCTTGACTGTATTGTATACATTACTTTGCAAGTGCAATTTACACATTCAAAAAGTCAGAAAATCAAATGTTACTACAGTACTTGAACGATTGAAATGAAAATTCTATTTGATTTCTGAAAGTAACAAAAATTTAAGAGAGAACACATTTTAGGGATTATATTGTCCATTAATCTAGCTAGCTTTATGCCTAATACTTAGACTGATATAGATGTAGGCCTATGTATTCCTCAAGTTCTCTTTCCCACAATATCTTCCCTTTCCTATTCTATCTCCTAGGCTTGCTCAAGTTAGAGCTGGGATGACTGAGGAAAAATTTAAATCCCCTCCTTTCTTCCACCAAGTCTCAATGACAAATATTTACACTGTGTTGTTCAGCAGCTGTGATTTATAGTATGATTTAAAATAAACGTAGCAATAATCCACAGCTGGATCATCATCCTAATCATCTTTAAAGAGTTGCCTGTTGACTTCAAAATACAATCTTCTGGAACCTACATTTTCAAACAATTTTACTATTAAAAAAAAAAAATTCTCAATCTATATAATTAATTAATGAAATTTCTCATTTTGGCTGTTGCAGTTATAAAAATAACAACAAATCTACTGCTTATTTGTATTGTTTTAAGGTAAGGATGGGCAGAGGCCAGAAGAACATTTCAATAATATCTATACATCATTTTGTGTATATATTGTTGAGTATTATCTATTCGAATCTGCAGCAGTATGTTAAGAGTACAGGCTTACGGCAATTAACATTTTCCATTCAATTATGCACACCCAGCGAGTCCTAAATCCAATCAAAAAGTAATTTTTCTGTGATATTCAGGCTTTTCCATGTAAAAAGAGCCACAGGGTGATAAGACTCCACTCTTATATCTGCAGGCTGAAAGCTCATGCATACTAATAAAGGAAATTGATTTCTCCTGAAACAGATGTTTCTGTGAAAACTCCCCATCTCCTCCCGAGTTTGCATCAGACTTTGACTGGGATGTTTTATTGATACCTTGTATCCTACCAAAAGGAGGTCAAGAGCGTTCAGTTACTGATGGCACAGGATCTATGACACTGGGATGAATTATTAGAATTGATTTGTCTCTGTCCGATACTTTGACTAGTGTGTAAGTATGAAATCTTCTTGTATGTGACTCCTTTGCCTCATTGAACTGGAGGTTGTGATTTGTTCACATTTCGTGCCAAGCATAAATAGTTTGGGGTGCTTTCCAATATGTGAATATAATTGGGGACAAAATCTTTCAGAGAAGGAAGTCTATTTAGGACTGGTTACCTTTAAAGGGAAAGTCCACCCTGATAACAAGTTGGTTTTAAAAGAAGCAGAAAAATTCAAGAAACAGATCAGCGAAGGTTGGAGCAAAATCCGATAAAAAATAAGAAAGTTATGAAATTTTGAAGTTGTAATCAATCAAACACAAATTGGCAACTCTGTGACGTATCTTGCGAGCTCCTCTCCCATTTGCTCAGTACAGAAAATTTCATAAATTTTCATTTTCTTAGTTTCTGCAGAAGGAATAAATCTAAGGTCCATGTATGTTTTAAAATTTTCTTTAGAGAAAATGAAAATTAATGATTTGGGGGGACAGGGCAAATAGGAGAGGAGCTCGCAAGATACATCAAGGAGTTGCCAATTTGTGTCTGATTGATTACAACTTTAAAAATTTATAACTTTCTTACTTCTTATCGTATTTTGCTTGTTTCTTTAATTTTTCTGCTTCTTTTAAAACCAACTTGTAATGCAGGGTGGACTTTCCCTTTAAATGTATAATCTAATTTTTCTCTGTGTTTTTATAGATCCCTAAAAGTTTTAGGTTTTGATCAACATCTAGCAACTTCATTTTCAATCAAAATAATAAAAATTCTGGATGAACGAATAACTATTCAATCATAGATCTAGAGAAGTCATTTCAAAGGCCTTTCTTAGTATTGTTACTATCTATATAATCCAGCCTCCTGTCACATTTTGGGGTGATTTTCAACAAGTATTTCCGAAAGTTAAAAGTAGTGCATTCAACATATCCCATACGAGTACAATACTGATGATTAATCTTAAAACAGAAAGTGACCCCAAAGAGAAGTGGGTACTGGTACTCTTTCAAAAACTTACTTTATGCAAACACTGTACATCCTATGATACAATAGATGTAGTACAATGTATGAAGAACAACTATTTACACCACAGTGTAAGCACAGAGAGGATATGTGACAATTTGATTTAATGACAATTATCAACACACTTTGTTCCCTCTGTTTACATATTGTCGATACAGTAGCAGATTACACATCAAAGTGTGATACAGAATGACAAACAGTGGCCATAGAGTGTAAAACACTGTTTACACTCTCCTCACACTGTGTGACACAGTACAAAAACAATGTAAATACCACAGCGTGATCACAGAGTGGCAATTTGTGACAATTCCATTAAGTGACAATTATTAATAAACTGTATTCTTGTTCTTTCCATCTTTCCTCACAGTGAGATGCAGTAACAGTGTACACAGCACAGTGTAACACAGCATTACACACAGTGTAGTCATATAGAGAGAACCACAGATACATGCACCACACCGTGACTACAGAGTAATGATGTGTTCACAGTTTATTCACATTGTGTGACAGTATAAAACAGTTTACACCACAGTGTGTTCACAGAGTAAATTTGTGGTAATTCTATTAATTGACAATTATTAGAAATACACTTTATAATCTCTTTATACACTGTGATAGTCAGCAACAGTGTACAAAGCACAGTGTAGCACAATATTACACACATAACCAGAGTGTATTCACCATACTGTGAGTGACTATAGAGTGTAAAACAGTGCTCACACTATCCTCACACTGTGTGACACAGTATAAAAACAGGGTAAACACTACAGTGTGATCACAGGGTGGATTTGAGACAATTCCATTATTGATACAGTGTATTCTTTAGTTTGCCACACTGTGAGATAGAGTAACAATGTTCAGAGCACAGTGTCAATATCAATTTCTTACCATTTTGATGGGGATGAGGACATTTGAGTCAATTAGGATTCAGAGCTTAAAATGACCAATTTGATATTAATTAAAAATTTTAAAGTATGCCCACATTTTTTATGGATATTGAAAAGATCATTTGAGTCTTAAAAACTGAAGTGTTTACAAGGCAAAGATCCAATCACACATTTGGCAGAAAAAAAACAACACAAAACCAATTTCATACCTGAAAAATGGTAAAAATATTAAGATTAGAAACATTTTGGGGGGGGGGGGTGGGAGGGGGGAAGGAAAGAATCAACTGACAGGCTCAGGCACAAGAAAATAATACATCTGTAAACTGGTAAAATATTTACAAATTTGGACACATTTCAGTCATTTGGACACATTGCAGTCATATTTCAGGGATCAAAAGGCAAATGGCCAATTTCATGGATGCAAATTGGTAAAATATTCACAAGATTGGACACACTTTTTGACAGAAAGATCATTCAAATCAATTGACTGGTTCAGAAGGCACAAGAAAAGTACTTATCTCCACTTGTAAAATATTTACAAGCTGGACGATCATTTTTAAGAAAAGATCATTTAGTCAACTTAGGGTTGAGAAGGTATGAGAAAACTACATATCTGGAAACTGGTAAATTATTTAAAAGCATGGACATATTCCAGCCATTTCAGGGTTGAAAAGGCAAATGACCAATTTCATATATGTAGCTGGAAAATGGTAAAATATTCACAAGATTGGACACATTTTTGAAGGAAAGATCATTTGAATCAACTGACAGGTTCAGGCACAAGAAAATTACATATCTTGAATCTGGTAAAATATTAACAAGCATGGACACATTTTTAAGGAAAGATTAAGCCGACTCCAGGTTTCAAAAGGCACATGACAAATTCCATAGCTGGAAATTGGTGACAAATTAGCAAGCATCGGTACATGATGAAGTTCCAGATCTGTCATTTCGATGAAAACATGTTAGCTTTCTTCATAGACCACAGAAGTATAGGCTGATTAAGAGGTGTGAGAGAGTCTGAATATTGAATGAGAGGAGGGAGTGCCGAGTAACTATGCTTGTCTGCATTCATGAGTCTCACAAACAAAATGATATACATCAAATGTATGTACAAACACAGTAATGGGCTAGAACCGTGAAAGGAATATATGCTGGAAAATACATACAGCGACAATGTAAGAATTCTTGAAGGAACACTGAAATATCATTCATATTTGTGAAAGTATTTTCCAGATGATGAATGTAAAACACTTTTTATCCAACCAAAAATTTTATCATTGTATCCAGTATATTTTTAAACAAAGAAAGCTTGCCTTTCTTCTTGATATTCAAAATCAGATTGATAAATTGCATCAAGATGGATAATATTAAAAAGGAACTATAATAAAAATCTTGTCTTGCAAAATTTAATCAATGACACAATGTTTGTAAACTTAGTAGCACAGCAAGAGTTGAGATGTTGTACTGGTTTTAATGTTATCCATTTTCTTCATTCTCCTCAACAATTAACCCATAGAATGCCATACTGCCATGTTAGAATTTTTTAGGGAAATCTGATATATGCATTCTAGCTGTACTACATTAGGTAACTGGTGCCCTTTAAGATCACTGACCGATCTTCAAATAAATGAAAGCAAGTCTTTAGAAAAACCATATCTAAATTAAGCTCTATTTACATGAAGTAGCTGCATGGAAAACTTCTTCTTTCAGAGAAAACTTCATTCATTCCACAATAAAATCCTTAGCAGGAAAGATCAAGTTTTGCACAAAAATATTGGCACCTTGACCATTTTGCAGATAATACATCATGGGCAAACAATTTGGAATAAAGGGTGTGACCGCAACCCCTTCTTCTTGCCCCTACAACAAATGTCCTGCATTAAACATACACAAAGTATCTCAGGTTGAGAGCCAGTTCATTCTTCAAAATGACCATCTTTTGGGGTTTCCAGAGGGGTTATGGGAATATATGTATATCATATGCCATCTTACCCTGTTTAGATAACCTAAATTCATTGTACGGCTATACAAGAATTGTATAGCTATACAATAAGTAATTAAATTTTCATAGTCTGAACATCGTATAAAGAAACGTATAACGAAGCGTTGTATAATGAAACGTCGTATAGCGAAACACATGTCTGAGGGGAATTATCAAATGTGAGCATAGTCCTTTAAAATTTATTCTTTGCTTTTTAGTTTGATGATTTTTAAAGTCACTGGTTAATAAAATTTGAAAATGTGCATTCTTCTGTTTTGTTTCACCTTCACCGATGCACAGAATGACAAGGATTCAATTATTTCTAGGAAACTTGCAAAAAGCAAACTTTTTTTTATTTCAAGCGATTTTGAAATACTTGCCTTTCAACTGCTGTGCTATTCTATCTCACCACAAGAGACACTTTGATGAAAGCAAGCCCACCTATACAAACCAAGGAGACTCGCAACTCCTTGACAAAACATAAACTTGCGCATTTCAACTGGGGATCAGGGAGGTTGGGGGATGTGTATAGCTTAATTCATATTTGTATTAATGAAGGGGGTACACCAGGGGGGTAATGCATCATCCACCAACACCAAACAGGTACCCCAATAGATCACCATCTTCAATATCTAATAAGAGGTGTTCACACGCCCTCAATCTCAACGTCAAAAGACGAGAGCGACTGACATTTCACATTGTTTTTTCTGATGAAATATTTGGATGTTTGTTGAAATCCCTAGATGATTCAACTATCGACAATGACTGGGGTGGGATTTTCAAATTTGGCAGAAGGATCGCCCTCTCCAATATCTCGCGGGACGAGTTCAATCTCATGCTCATCTTATTGTAAAAGGATTGAAACATCTGATCTGTCATCTTACACTTCCAGATATGGATACTTGCAAAGTCACTTTCGGTGTCCTTCCGTATATATACTTTAAAAAAAACATTGGACAAGGCAATGTTTTAAACAATGGACAGGATCTTTCGCATCAGTAACTCATAATATGCATTTACAGGCACTTGATCCTAAGGTAAAGCTGAAAAATTATATATTTTTGTAGGGCCTTCTACATCTGGGTGTTTCCAGGAAGAAGACTTTCAACAAATATAATTCAATGGAAGGATGATTAAACACTTTTTGTAAATAACAGCTTTCACTGGTGACACAATCTGCTCAATATGCACTAGGATCATTGTTTACATATTTCTAAATGAAACAAATTCCAGCTGTCACCTTACTTGATCATTCGATTATTTAACATTTATAAATTCTTTGTACACAAATATCGGGATATTTTCTATGATTGAATTTCTATTACTTTATCTCACTTTGTGGATGACTTTGTATCTTCTGTAAAACCGGACTCTTTCAGAAGACAAGACTTTTCTTAAAGTTACAGTATAACTGTTTAAAGACTGCCATTTTGGCAGCAAGAGACTTTTGTGACTTGCAAATTTCAGTGATGGAATTATTTTTTTAACAGCATGAAATTTTTCTGTATTTGGACTACTTGCCAAATTTGCAAAAGTTTGGTTTCAAGGTACATATGTCAGTGTTTCTGGTGTAAAAATCTGATTTGAAATCCTTTAAAAATGGAAATTATAGGTAGCTTAACGAAATATAGTTGCACCAAACAACTCGTCCGGAACGCAAAATGCATATATTGTAAAAATTCATTTTATTCCATTGAGTAGAATTTTATCATTAAGCCACAGAGAGCTTTTAATGCTTCTACTACCTTGATTACGCTTAAAATTTCCAAAACTTTCATTACATATATATATGTCAAATTATGCGTTCCCGGAGCGTCTTTTCATGCCAATCCATATGGCTTAGGTACCTTAATAAAGGAATCTTTAAATACAATTCACAATTACAGCACACTTGACTAGCCTGCATTGTAAACAACAAAAAAAAGGCTGAAGCCTCAACTGTTGTTGAATATATGATTGTTTCTATAAATATTAGAAGGATTTCACAATAGGTGCGTCTCCATCAGCCCGAGTTTGCTCAAGCTCGAGATTCTAGCCCGATCAGCGCTTCTCGAGAAAAAGTCCGAGTTTTAAAAACCCCGTCTCCATCAGCCCGAGTCGAGCGATTCCCGCTCGTTCTTGGAATAAACTCGAGCTTCAGAGCATGCGCACTTCGAAGATGGACAAAAAAAATAAATAGGATAAATGAAGAGAAAAGAGCAAAGAAATACATAAGGACAAGATAAAAAGAGAGAAGGAAAAACAAAGAAATACATAAGAATAGAAATAAGAATAGATAATTGAGAAAACAAAGAAATATATAGGGAGCAAAAGGAGAGAATAAAAGACAAAGTAATACATAAGAAACAAAGAAATGCATAAGGAAAAAAATAAGATAGAAAAACAAAGAAATATATAATGAAATATGAAGAAAACTGGATAGAAAGAAGAACAAAGAAATACATTAGAATAGAAAAAAGAATAAATAATGGGGAAAACAAAGAAATATATAAGGAGAAAAAAGAGAGAAGGAAAAACAAAGTAATACATAAGAAACAAAGAAATACATGAGGAAAAAGATAGAATAGAAATAAAAATAAAGAAATACATAAGGAAATATAAAGAGAAGAGGACAGAAAGAACAAAGAAATACATAAACAAAGAAAAGAGGATAGCAAGATCGAAGAACAGAAAATGGGAAAAACAAAGAAATACATAAGGAAAAGACAAAAAGAGAGAAGAAAAACAAGAAATATACATAAAGGAAATAGGATAGCAAGAAGAACAAAGAAATACATAAGAATAGAAAGAAGAATAAAGAATGGGGAAAACAAAGAAATATATAAGGAGAAAAAAGAAAGAAGGAAAAACAAAAGAAATACATAAGGAAAAGGTGGAAAGAGAGAAGAAAATCAAGAAATACATAAGGAAAATAACATTTCTAGGATTGGTGTCATGAATAAATTAACCCGAGTCAAAACCCGAGTGCGTCTTCACCTGCGAATTAGCGGGCTAATTCGCCAAATAGCGCGCTATTTCACCAAAAAACCCGAGTTGACTTAGGCTTCTAGCTCGAGCTAGAAACCCACGAAATAGCCAGCTAATTGCGTCTTCATTACAAACTAGCTCGAGCTAGTTCTGATCGGGTTAGTTTGCCGGATCAGAATTAGCGGGCTATTTTGGAAACTCGGGCTGATGAAGACGGGCCTAATGATATTCAGAGCACACTATAAACGAGCCAATGCTAGGAGCTTAACCCCCCTCGGTACACAGGAACAGCTAGGGGAAATTCTGAATATTTGATACTGTGCCTTGCTCATCTTACAGGATGTCTTATAGCATCCAAGCAGCTAGTATGAAATAGGTAGGATAAAAAGCCTGATCAGTTTGTCAAATTTTGAAAGTTTGAAGGCCTGTAAAAATTAAGTATTTAATTGAAGAGAGCTATTTTATGTTTTATTGTGAAGGGTATCACTGAAGGAGTTGAAATATGATCAAATTTGGTTGCCATGGTCGACTACTAAGATCATAATCCATTAAATATTCAATGTCACGGACGGACAGAATGCCTGCCTACACTTAACCCATCAGGCATTTTAACGGTGACCTGGATCTACTCAGGTGGAATACAAATGGGCATGTACATGTACATAGCTAGTGATTCTACTATGAGATGAGCTTCTGGTGGAGCATAGGCCTATATGCTTGTTCACATATGTCGCGGTTAGCCATCGCAAAAAAAAACATGGCCGTTTTTTTTTGTGTGTGTGTTTTAAATGAATGGCAACAAAGGTCATACGTATACTCACCTTCCTGTGTGTTAAAAGATACAAAAATGTGAAGCGTAGTACACTTAAAAACCCCACGTTTTATTTGAGGCAGTTTACCGCGGCATATTTAAAAGGAGCATTAGTAGGGAAACATGTAGGCTATACACTGAACACAGTGTTCGAATCATAAGCCATACATATTCATGTAAATGAACTATAAAAATGGAGGATGTTTCACATTGTATGATGCTAACACAATAGACATACAATGTGCTGTGAGCCAAATTAGTGACTTTTTAAAAAATGTACCAGTAAGGAGTTGGTACCGGTAAGGATATGCTCCTAGTACAGGGATCCCACAGACATTTGAGAACCTACATGTACATGTGATTCATGACTTCCATGACCACTGACTTTCCATGACCCACTATAGCACCTACAACAAATCAATAAAAACATTATACAGATGGAGGATAAACAAACTTGAACAGGAATGACTTCTTGAAGAAGAGAGAAGACCATTCCTTCAAGGAGCTTCAAGCTCCTTGACTCCGTTCACTGATCCTTCATGAAAGGATGCATGAAGCGGTATGCTGTTACCATGGAAACGGAGAGATCCTGATCCATATTAGTAAGATGATTGCAAAATCTTCCTTTCCTTGTGAAAGATTAATGACATTTGCTCTCTCAACCACTGCTTTGCAGTCAATTCATGACGCTAATTTAATTCCGAACTTGCAATTCTGGACCCAACGTATACACAGCTGGAGTATATTATGTACATTACCAAAACCCTAAAAAAATAAAAACCAAAGTGCAACCCTTTGATGAAATTAAACCTGCAGCATATGTTGTTTCATCGGTTTAGTGACCTCCTGGTAACTGACTGGAGATCATCTGGAAAGAAATCACACATGAAAGCAATTTTTTTATAAGCTGTGTTTTCTAGTACTTATGAAAGACTGTTATAACAGTATACAAAACTAAAAGAAAGAAAAGGAAGAAACCAATTGCAAGAACCAACAAACTGCATCATTTTTTTATCTCATACAGAAAAATAAAATGTCTTTCAAGGGGTATTTTTCTCCCTTCATTTTTCCAAACTAGGGCCCTTTGGCGTTTTCCAGAACTCTTCCTCAGTTTTCAAAAGATAAATTGCTCTCTGCTTCTGGATTCATTTCACTGGCCAACAATGATGAAGTACTACTAGCTGAAGAGGAAGTTAATAATTCTTTTAGAAGCCATGTGTTGGTACTAGTAAGTGCCTGTAATGATGGCAGGCATGCAGCTTTTAAAGAGGAGGTAAATATTTGATGCTCTGGCTGTCCCTAGTGCCTGGACTTATTCAGTAGGCCTAGGGTTCAACGATCAGCTGGGAGTAGGGAAACCACTGACCTGGACAATGGGCTTTACAGCCTCCTGCAGACTGGGAAATCAGTCATGCTTTTCACTATGCTGGTTTGCAGGCACAAGACCTTCACAGCCACAAATCCTTTACAGGCACAAAACCTTGCCAGGTACAAAATATTATCATTCATATATGAAAAAAGACAGGGTCTGACCTAATCCTATGAAAATATGGCCATTTACATACAGAGCAAATGGTGAGATTACAGCAGACAGAAACGGTAATAGACAAAACTGATATTTTGACAGCATTTTCAACCCTCGTACATGTAGTAATCAAATAATTATAATTGAAAATTTGGTTTGGAGCATTTAGAGTGTCATTTTAATGAATGGTTACTTGGAGAAATTCATTATTTTTTAGTGAAAAAATGGAAATTCTGCAAATGCTCTTTCTGACATCTCTGCATCTTCTATTTGACACAACCATTTCAAAGTTGTTATCAGTTAAAACAAAGAAAAATTACATGCATTATCACAGGAGCTCTTTTTTAACTTCTACAGAAAAAATGTGATTTCTATGACGTTTTTTCCCCCTTTTCTATTTTTTCTAGAGAGCTCTCTGCTCCTATTACATCTTTCCCACAGAATGGTTTGTCTCAACACACTTACTTTCTTTAAATGTCAAATTAGAGTTGTTTAAACCAGAATATTGCAATGACATTTTTCTAATATCTGTGTCACTCGAAGTAAATGCCAGGCACTTATACACTGGATGTCTGTGTTATAGTTAAGACATTCTGAAGGCTCTGCTGCTAAGGCAACGCCACTAAGGCAACATAATGCTACATCCATGATATTAAAGAAATCATACTACAGAATAGCTGAAGTCAATGAGAGAAATGCCTAGAGCTCGTCTATAACAAAGGTGTGACTTGCTTCAATAGCCAGGATGTGCAAATATGCCATGAAGGGTGTAAAAAATGTGCTATTGTTAGTCACCTCGTCAATGTCTCAATGTGTATTTTGTGGGAGACACATTTTCAGATACTCTAGCAGCTATTCAAGAAGAAAGAGAACTCTTGTCTTTGATAAGAAAAAAGAGAGCTATTTTGCCCCTTTGAATGGCCTGATATTTTAGGTATAAGAAACAGTACAGACAGCAGGTATGTGGATGACTGTTTCTGAATGATTACTTAAGGGAATAGGGCAATGGAGAAAAAAGGTAAGTAGAGAAAGAAAAAGAGAAGGGGAAAGAAAGAGGAGAGAGAAGGGGATGGATAGAGAGGCAAATTAAGAAGGAAAAAAAAAAGAGAAAGGTTGAATATGAAGAGACATAGATAGGGTAATAGAGGGAAAGAGAGGAAAACATAGGTGGAAAAGAAAAAGTGAGAAAATGAAAAAAAGAAACCACAGCCTAACAGTGAGAGGTAATGGGGCAAAGGGAGGGGGACAAAGAAAGGGTGACAAAAAAAGACATAGGAAGGGGGTGCTGGGGATAAGAAACGCCATGGGCATGAAAACACCAAATAACAGACAGGGTTGAGATCCTAATTATGATAGCCTATGTCAACAACCCTAGTAATAACATGGTAATAGAGTATTGTTATCTGTAATCACCCCTCATTAGGCCAGATCTGCTTATACATCCAAATGAATCTCTCACTTGAGAATGGACTGGGAAATCAGTATTTTCTTTGAGGCAAAATACTTCATTTCTATAAATTCTGCAGTGTTTGCCTTTTTGTGTGAAAGAGCGCTATCGCTACATTATAACAGGGAAATGTAACTAAGATTTCTCTGATTATAAGTAGGCTTGTTTGCATAGGCTATTCAACAGACCAGCATCTGTTAAAGAAAAGTTGAGTTCTGGTCATGCGATTACGATGTGAAAGAAACTGTGTCAAAGCAAGGAGTTCTGTGATAACTCCTTGGTCAAAGCAATGGGGAAAGGTTGTTCATGTCTACAACATATGAATTTGTGTTTACTGTGAGGTTTTGGAATCATCAAAATGATGAGATCCATTGAAAAGCACAGAAATGGGTATATGGGACTGTACACACATGGCATGAACGTTTGGCCCGAACAGTTCAGCTATTTCTCGTTCTATTTCGGATATAAGGGCATTCAAAGAGCAATCCTTTTCAGGGGACATTTCTATGATGTTCGTCCAAACTGACATAAAAGGAATGAGAAAGCTCACAAAGAGCTCAACCTTCTCTGTAAGTTGCTTAAAATGATGAATAGAAATATATACTCCACTGTAAAATGAATAATAATAACAGTGGTTTCTTGTATAGCGCACCTGTGTCAGTCAGACATGACATTCCTAGCGCTTCAAAATCATTACCAAATAACATTGTTATCTATTTTAAAGTCTTTTTTGGCTTGAAATTTAATGGCCACGATCTCCACCCAGGAGTAGGCAATATGTACCTGGTATGAAGAAATTCCTTGAATGCAGTGGGCATCACAAGAATGGGGAAGCCTAGCTAGAGCAGGGGTGATATTGGAGCACCTTGAGTACTAATTCAACATGTCTGACATCAGCACAATGAAAAATGCCAATATCACTATAAATATTCAAGTTACAGGCCTAATGACTTAATTTGGTAGAAAGCTATTGGGGAAAAAACTTTCCTCATAAAGAATTTACCACTAAGTATAAAGGATAAATTATAGCCTCCATGCACAAATACTGCATTAATTAAATTCCTGTCTTTTTTCAGTATGACAAGATGTGCATTTCTTCTGCTTCTTTTCTTCAAGGTTTTAAGTGAAATTAATCCTAAGCTCCTTAAATGCTTCAGCAACAAAGGTATGTTTAAATCCACCTATCTTTGATGAAGGGGGATACCTATTGAGATCTTAACAAAATACATATATGTACTTACAATTTGGTAAAATGTAGGACCTACATTACTTGCTACCCATAATAGGTGCACTTTTCTTTGTTCAGGTGTAAATCACTTTCCTTGGGTGTTGCTATGTTCTCTAATCAATAAAGATTGAAGGGAAGACCAAAAAGTGTAGTAAAATCTTTGAAGTGAATTTGAAAGCTGGAGCATTACAGGTCTTCTATTTTGAAGGATGTCTGCTTACCTTGTAATCTGGGGTAAACTGGACATGTCAAATCAATAGTAATGACAACAACTAGACAATAGATCTACTGGCAAATGGCTACCTAGGACCTGACAAAGTGCCCTATACATGCAGGGCTCCATACTACCTGTGTACCAGATCTATATTGCATAAGATCTTGCTCCCCCCCCCCCCCCCCCCCATAATTTTGAAAAAATTTGGGTCCATGGTACATTTTGTGGGCCCATGTGCACCTGACATACCCTGCTATTGTCAAGCCTTTATGTACATACACTTCATAAATTAATTGGAAATAGAAATATTTAAAGATTAGTGTGAAATTTCAAGAAATAAACAATCTAGCTGCAGTCTAATGTTTCCTTGTTGTAATCATTACCTAAACACTGGAAAGTTTGGGTTTCGTTTCTATTTTTGAAAGTCTGTTCAGGCTTGGTCATCATATTCTATATTTGTAAAATGTTTGATAGAAATACAATCAAGCTTCAGCATTCATGTTGTGGCACTCGAATGTCTAAAAGCATAATTGGCATTGATTTTCCGGCCCCTCCGACAGCAGATTACACAGCTGAAGTGCTGGTCTATGAGGCGGGCAGACTATAACAGTCCCAGCTATTGATTTCTGCATATGTGTGATATTGGGTCCACACACTTTTGAAGCCTTCAAGGGAAAGAATGAAGTCAATCATTGAGCCAATCAGTGACAAAGGCTTGCCTCGGGCTGGGATTGCTCGGGCATCAAAGGGTCTGATGATTAGGCCTTTTTGCAACCGAAGAATAAAATCAATATACACATAAAGTCAAGCACATTTCGTTGTGTCTGTAAGCAGGCTAAGCTCTGTATCGTGCCTTCTGTCCTTTTTCAGCTGTGCTTCATGTAGTGAAAGTCTATACAAAGCAGGCTTAACAATGTGGGAAATACTTGTACAAGACAATGGTGGATTTAGGGGAGGGGGGCACTTCCAACCTGTGCCCCCCCCCCCCTTTTGAAAGAAAAGTGTACACTTGGCCCCCTATGTTTGAAATTTTGCCCCCCCCCCCCCTTTAGAACTGATAATCTTCTTCTTTTTTTTCTTTTCTTTTTTGCTTGTCAGAGAATTTTCGGAGATCCCCCCCCCCCCTTTTACAAAATCCTGGATCCACCCCTGGTACAAGATATGATTTTTCGAATACTTTTCATCCATAAAGATCCCATAAAAGCAAACTGAAACACAGGAGTCTCTGATATAAGAAGATATATAAACTAATGAGGATATACATGGCTACAAATTAAGTAATCATCAATGAATAAGGAAAAAAAATTGAAGATGGGAGTGAAATGAAGTAATGTATAGAGGTAAAAACAAAAAACAAAATAGAAACTAGGGCCCCATTGCACAAAACTTACCATTAATGGTAACTCTGCTATCAATGGTAACTACCATGGTAACATCACTCAACAGCCAATCAAAATCAAGGTTTCCATGGGAGTTACCAGTGATGGCAAAGTTACCGTTCATGGTAAGTTTTATGCAATGGGCCCAGAAAAGATGGGAACAAAAACAGAGAGGGAAGAGAGACACAGAGGCAGATGCAGAGACATACAGAAAAACCTAGAGAGTAAAGCGGAGAGAGAGAGAGAGAGAGAGAGAGATGGAGGAGAACGATGGCGGAGGAGGCTGAGACAGCCTGATCAAGGAGCAGGAAAAATGATTTAAGATTCAAGCCAGGCACTCTTTCATCATTTACAAAAGCCATGTAATGTAAATATCGACCTTATATATTCGGCTCATTAATTGAATATGATGTGTAGCATGAGAGGCTGCAAAAAATTTTAAAGAGCAATTTCACCTTGTAAATTGTTAAGAGATTTGGTGAATATTTCAGGCACACGCATATGATGGATTCCAGTATCATGCCTTCCTCAGGGTAAATCCCAACCCAGACCTTGACCTCACAATTTATTAAGACCTGAGCTGCGTTCAGACTCTGCCAACACGTTGCAACAAATGGCCCGACAACAACTGGTCCACAGTCAAAATTCTACACAAACCAAATTCTTAACTTCAACCCTTGACTAAAAGCTATACCTAACTCTAAATATACAAACTAGTTTATTGTCATCTATTTCTACACAATACCAGCATATTTCTCAAAATTCTGAAATACAATAATCTGAAATTTCTTGATCATCTGGGGTATTTTTAATAGCAGATTCAAACAAAATATTGAATAAATGCACTATAGTACAAATAAGAACACAATAGAATCTTTGATACTATGTTGAGAATGCAGGGATGATAAACACTACCAGAACATTTCTCAAACTTCAAAAACTGGAATAATCTGAATTTAGACTATCCCTGTGCATCTGATTTTAAAGCATTAGGATCAATTAATATTCTTCTCTAAATGCACAGTAAGATCTGTTGCTGGTAAGGAAATGACAGGCCTATACGCCTCTGAACATCCCTGAGAATTCTGAATATACAATAATCAAGAACTTCCTGATTATCTGCTTCTATTATCAGACTCAATGAAAAGGTTAAATAAATGCACTATGCATTCACCGTATGAACACAACAGAAGCTGAGATTCCTGGCTGTATACGGATGATGACTGGTCTACACGCTCCCTGCACATTTCTCATTTTCCAGCACGCTTCCTCCGAGGTGCTAAGTTTGTAATACATCACACCTCAGACTCCCTGAATCACCAGATGTTGAGCGCTGTACAGAGGAACCTCGATGGCTTCCCAATTTGTTTAGATTTCAATATTATACCCTCTCAGATTGCACTACCACTCTGCTGTAAAAGGAAATTGAATTTCATTCATGAACCTTCTCCCTTTCTTCTTCCTCTTCTTTTTTTCCTTCTTTACTCCTTTCCTATTTTTTATAGAGGCTGACTTGGCTTGCTGATTCCAATAATTGATTTTAACGGCAAGGTGAGTAACACCGGAAGATGGTAGAGGGTGAATTCTATTTCTGAATCATCACAAAAATCAATCACTGAAACTTCCTAGTATTAAATGTGTATTCGACATCAGCAAAGAGGGGATACTGTAAAAGTGGTAATTTTCACACGATTAATTTTTCACGCTTAGCCGAGTAAGGTGAATTTCACGTGTTTTTAATTTCGCCAACGCGCGAGGCTCATGGGCAAAAGCATACATAAACAAAAATATTCGCGTGTTTTTATTTTCGCGAAAATTTCCACACAGGCAAAGATTCCACGTTTACAGTACATGATCACATGAATGATAAAATTTGCTACTTTAGAGGAACAGGCATATACAGGGGCGGATCCATGATTTTGTAAAAGGGGGGGCACACAAATTTCCAAAAAAATTTCTGACAGGCAAAATTTTCTTTTCAAATTTTTAAACATTTTCTTAAAAGGTTATAAGTTCAAAAAGGGGGGGCACAATTTCAAAAAGAGGGGGCACAATATATGCTTTCTTTCAAAAGGAGGGCACAGGCCAGAAGTGCCCCCCCCCCCCCATCCACCACTGTGCGTGCATACATGTGCATGGCATCATAAGGGGTCATCCAAGGAGGCATCCAAGGAGGCTGACAACCCACAAGACCGACAAAACAGAGAAAGAAGATGTGGGAACATAGAAACATATTGGTATAATGGGCTGTCGGTCTTGTGGGCTGTAGCCACATCATAAATATATGTATCATATACTCATACTCTTATACCAAAAGTGTATTGGAGCACACAGAAGGATAAATATTGTATTAAAAATGTATTCTAACTTCATTTAAGAGTAGATAGACTTCTTTACCTCTTTAAACACAGATCATTCCACTGCAAACCTAAAACACAACAGGGCAAAAGGCTATTCAAACCAAGTGATATATAGGATCCCTCAAACTTCCATTTTTTAGACAATTTTAATGTTAAAAAATGGAACAAAAAAACTCAGAGAAAAATACAGTAAATATTTATCTGATTCCCACCCCCCCCCCTTCTCTCTCTCTTTCTTTCTTTCTCTCTCTCTCCTTCCCCATTCTCTCTCTCTCTCTCTCTCGACATCACCTTCCTTCTACATGTAGACTGAGATGATGAAAAAGGTGATATCAAATCAAATGGCAAGACATAAGGTCTTGAAATTAAATACAGATATTAGAAAGGAAAAGTTGACTTACATCTGCAATGCCTTCTGGCAGCGGTTCAAGGAGATGATCTGATTCTGTTTTAGTACATATGACAGCATCTGATGTTACAAGGCTTTCATTATCATTCCCTTCCTTGGCTGGCGAAGGCTATGTTATAAAAACATAATGAAAAGGTAGTCATAATATTAAAAAAAATAGCTGGATTTATTAAGTGTATTTTCTTGAGGATATAAAGCACTTAATACTTTTATTACCTTGGCTATATAGATAAACTACCCTGATCAGAGTAATTCTGTACAAAGAGTTTGGCCAACTTAGCTCCAGCAGGTAACAACAGACATTTTGGACAGGTACAAAAGTTAAATCATGTGGTGACCCCCCCCCCCCCCCCCCCCACTCCCCGAATTTCAAAATAGATTTGTGCCACTAACAACATGGCACATGTTGCTTTGTGAGGCAAGCATATAACAAAAGAATATATGTACCTTATTGTGTAAAATTTCAACCGAGTTGGCCAAACACTGTGTATAGATGACTTTGACACTGATGAGGACCTCTAGCATTCAAGGAATTTCTTTCCAACCAATTCACTTTACCTGGGTGGAGAGTGGCAAATGCAGATTAATGTCTTGCTAAAGACGTCAGTGCTGGGACTGGGATTCAAACTCCATATATTGTTATCCATTGTCTAGTGACTTATCTAGTAGCCCACAAGAACTCTACATTCAAAACTGCAGCCCCTGCATTTAAAATGACACAGCATTCTTACTACCAAGTAGCCAATTGATGTTGCCATAGATAGAACATAAAAAATACTCCCTTTAATATGGAAATTTCTTGTGCAGTATAGAAACTTAGAAATCATGAATATCAGCATGACTGTGAAAATTACTGGTCTCTATTCAGATTAATACTTATATTTCCCCCTCCCCCACAAGTTATTTTTGAGTATCCCGGCTTAACCATTCAGTGTTTCCACGTATTATATTTTGCTGATCAGCATCCAGTATGCACACAATATATTGTGTATTCTAATTTCATGAAAATACATGTAGATTCATTATATTTACAGTATTGTGTATTTGGTTCCAAATAAGGTGGAGCCTAATGACATTCATTCACGATGGGAGGAGTCTAATACTATTAGGTCACGCACGTGTGCACCTTTCCTTGCAGTTGTGTATTATATATATCCAGAAGTATGAGTCAGACCTACCTCGTTAGTTTCTTCAGGGATGGTATCAAGTAGCTGATCTGATTCTGTCTTCTGACAAACCATTGTCTCTACAGTCTCTGTCTTGCTCTCATCAGAAGGAACAAAATGAGGTCGCTCACAGATGTGATGCAGTGGCGAGGATGGCTTGTTTGATGCTATAAAGGTTAAAGGTTTAAAGGTCAAAGGTATAAATGTTAAAGGAAAAACTACTCTCTCTATCATCTCTTTTTTACTTTCATCAAGAAGTATGAGAAGAGGTTGCTCACACATGTGATGCAGTAGCGAAGATGGCTTATTTGATGCTATAAAGGTTAAATAATTAAAGGTAAAAGGTGTCAAGGTCAAAGGACAAACCATCGTTTCTATCATCTTTTTTAGTTTCATCAAGGAGCATGAAATGAGGCTGCTCACAGATGTGATGCAGAGGCAAGGATATCTTGTTTGATGCTATAAAGGCTAAAGGTTTAAAAGTTAAATGTTTAATGGTAAACAATACAAAGGTTTAAGGTTTAAAGGTCAAAGGTTAAAAAGTTCATGAGGGAAAGTCAACTCATTGAGCAAAAACTTTTTTGTTTTGCAAAATAAAGTTGTGGAAATTTTATTTTTGTTTAAGTGAGTACAAGGAACAAATTTCATAATTCGACCCTGAACCAAACATTAGATCTAACTAAACCTAAACCTATAACCTAAAATCCAACTGCAACCTGAAACCAAGCCATATATCTTTGAAGAAGCGAATGTCACAGGAACAAATGTCAGATCATGGTCAGATAAGATGTGAAATAGTCAACTTGATATTTTATGAACCAAGAATAGTTCTTTCTACTGATTTTTGTGTGTGTATGTGTGGATTTGTGATTCCATATGGTCTCCAAACAATTTCAGCTTTGTTGCTGTAAAAGCAACTTTGGGAATATCACATAATATACATATCATGATTATTGACACAGATTATTCATTGTGTTTTAGTTTTGGTACAATTTTATTGAATTTGTTTATATATATATATATATATGTACTTACTTATGTTATTCCTTATTTGATATATGTATGCGGAGCTCCTCTGATTGTATTTCAAATCATCTTAAATGTATATTGTACATAGAATAGGCTACCCTGCAATAAGTAAATAAATAAAATATTAAAATCCACCTGCTGTTCATCTTATATAATAAAACCTGTGATACAATGAAGGGAGGTGATGTTCTATCACAGGTTGTATTGTACAAGATTAATGACATTGTTAGCACTGGGTACGCACATTGTGATTCCATATGGTCTCCAAACAATTTCAGCTTTGTTGCTGTAAAAGCAACTTTGGGAATATCACATAATATACATATCATGATTATTGACACAGATTATTCATTGTGTTTTAGTTTTGGTACAATTTTATTGAATTTGTTTATATATATATATATATATATATATATATATATATATATATATATATATATATATATATATATATATGTACTTACTTATGTTATTCCTTATTTGATATATGTATGCGGAGCTCCTCTGATTGTATTTCAAATCTTCTTAAATGTATATTGTACATAGAATAGGCTACCCTGCAATAAGTAAATAAATAAAATATTAAAATCCACCTGCTGTTCATCTTACATAATAAAACCTGTGATACATTGAAGGGAGGTGATGTTCTATCACAGGTTGTATTGCACAAGATTAATGACATTGTTAGCACTGGGTACACACATTGTGCGTAAGTTGTCTCGTGCTGTTTAACATGCCTATAGATACATGTGGCCATCTAGATTTATATGCATATTATGCAAAATGTCCTAAGTTCCCTTTTCAGCAACAAAGCTGAAATTGTTCAGAGACCACATGGGATTTCAAATTTAAAAAAACAAACTAGGTTCACCATTGCCTAGATACATGTACAGAACTGTCAAATGGACTACAAGGTGCTTCTTACCTTTGGTAATTTTAATGCAAGGGCTTCTGGGATGGTTTTGCTCCAGAGTAACACTGCAACTGGCCATCTTATCAGTTAGCTTCATACCACCTTGCAGCAGGATGCTGACATTGTCCTGGTGCAGTCTGGTCTCAGCTCAAAAGTTTGATCTGCAACAAAAACAATATACATCTGTCAGTACAGCCTATTCAGAGGAATCTTCACAAGGTTGTTTATAAAGAAAATACAATTTACACAGCTAAATATTTACAACCCTCTCCTTGATCATTCCCTCCCTTCCCCCCCCCCCCCCATCTCTCTCTCTCTCTCTCTTTCTCTTCCTATTTCTCATTCTATATCCATCCCTCCCTCTCCTGTCACTTCAATATCCCCAAAGAGCTATTCTATTGCTAGCTCCCCCTCTCTTTCTCCTTCTCTTTCTTACATCTCTCGGATTCTCTCTCCTCTCTCTCTCTCTCTCTTCTCTTTCTTCTTTCTATCATTTCATTCTTCTTTGCTTCTCTTTCTTCTATCTTTCCACTTTCTAGTATTGAATCTCTCTTTCTCATTCTTTCTTTCTCTCATCCTTTGTCTCTTTGTCTCTTGCTATTTCTTTCTGTCTTTCTCTCTATCTCCTCATATGTTTTGTATCTTCTGTCATGTGTGTAGCAGCATGAAAAACAAATCAAATGAATAATATTAAAGGTTCCTTTCCACCTATTTTCTCAAATCCTTTGAAATATAAATTTTACAAGAACTGTTAGCTTAATTTCTTTTCAAATCCCAATTTTTCTGTACAATAAAGGTCCTAATGCTTTCCCTCCCTACTCTCCCTTTCTATCAGTCTCTATCTCTCTTTCTGTCTCCCTCCAATGGGGGGGGGGGGCAGGGGGCAGGGGGGCAGAGTTACAACTTTTGACCCAAAAAAAAGGTTATCGCGTTCCTGAAAAAAATTCTCAACACCACCCCCCCCCCCCCCCCCCCCCCCCCCCCCCCCCAGCGACTTTTGGAGGGCTGGCGAAGAGCAACTTCCAGGACTTAAAACACTTTTTTCTGTTTTTTGCTTGTCAGAGAATTATGGAGGACACCAAGGTCCAGATACGCCACTGGTCTCCCTCTATATCTCCAGCTTTATACCTATCTCTCATTCATTATCCATCACCAGCCCCCCCCCCCCCCCCCCCACACACACCCCCCTCTCTCTCTCTCTCTCTCTCTCTCTCTCTCTTGTGCATCTTCTGATGTTCACTGTTTAGTTTATGAATATATATATCTTGGCTCTTCACCCAAAAAAAAAAAAATTGATGATGCAAAAAGAAATCACTCACAAATCATTGTTTGATTTTTCTGCCAATAAAATAAATCCAAGTGAGAGTTTTTGTATTTGAAATAATGTCTGATATTAGATCTACCAAAATATTTTTCTTTTCTATTGGAACAACATTCAGGGCATTTTTAAAAACTTCTTTTAATCAAAATCAATTTAAATCAAATAAATTGTTTTTTGGTTTTTTTTTTTATCATGATTTTTTTCTATCCCTGGCAGTTCTACCTTCAAGGACAACAACAACAACATCACGACACTTATATGAATACTAATTGCCACCTTTTTCTCAAACCAACCTATCCCATGAAATACGAGCCTTGGTCAACACACTGTCCACATGAACTCATAAAGCACTCCATGATGGATCTGTTTACCCACTGTTTGCATAAAATAATTGCCAATAAATCACTTTCTGCAGAACATATGCCATGCTCTAAAGCAAAGCCTGTGTCTCTTCCCATCCTCCCAGCATCATCTTCATGCAAGCTGGGATTACAAGGGTTGCATCCGATTACCATTCTTGATCATCGATCAGAGGAGCTGCTTTAGGGGCGGATCCCGGATTTTGTGAAGGGGGAGGGGTCCCAGTAATCAGAAATTTTTTTGACTAGCCCCCCCCCCCCCCCCCAGGTCATTATAAGCATTTTGGGGTGCCTTTTTACTCAAAAAATCCCTGGCAAGCAAAATGAAGGGGGGGGGGGGGAGGTCATCTTTTTTTAAGGGTTCCTTTATAAAGGATACATACTCCAATTCTACTCTCTTTTTTGTCCCCCCCCCCCCCAACCTGGATACACCCCTGAGCTGCATAAATGGATGTGGAGCAACCACAGTCATCATCATCTTTACATACAATTTAACTGTAGCATAATCTCAATGTAATATATTTGGTTTGATCCAAGCAATGGCTGTCAACTTCACGCAACGTCACCCATCAGGATCTCGATGGTATCAAAGCTGTAACAGATGATCGTTTGTGGAGTCCAAAATTATCCCTCATTCTGCATACTTTCAAGAACATTTTCAACAAAATATGACCCCATTTGCATTAAAACAGGGAAACAATAGGCTCTAAATATAACCTTATTTGAATACACATTAGGAAAAGTACCCTATATTCGCAAAACTTTGTACATGTACATACTGGCCCATAACTAGAATTTTACCGGGGAGAGGGAGTGCAGACATTACATGAGGTGGACTTTATTGAGGGAGCAAGGCGACCGAGTGATGGCACGAAGCGCCCGAGCAGGGGAGAGGGTCTGTGAGGAGGGTGTCCCCCCTCCCATGGTAGGGGAAAATTTTGACATTTTTCTACCTGGAAATCCAAGTTATAGTTGCATTTTAGGTACAATTTTGAAGAGACAATTTTTTTTTTTTTTACATCGATCAGACCTCTAGTTGCTCGCACCCCCCTTAGTTACGGGCTTGATATAATACGCATTCACATCTTTGCCAACATTGTGAAAATATGACCACTTTTTTCATGAAATTTCTTGCTCTTTCAAAAAAACATATAACTGGTACAAGTTTTTCAAATCCAGAAGTAAACGAATACATGTACATGTATACCTTTTTTTTCAAATCACTCAACATTGAAATGTTTGCAAACATGTACCTGAAAATTAACCCTTTAATATGTAAAATTTCTAACTATCTTGGGTATACACATAGTCAATATGAAGTGATACCAACAGCCATCTACACTAGTACAAACTTTCAAAGTCAGGAACATATCTTGGGCAAAGTACATTGGATTTGCAAATTTATGGTAAGCCACCCAAAGTTTATATGTCAGGATTCATTGGTTAACTATGATATAAAAGAGCAAGATACTAACAAACAATCCAAGCGATGCTTTTCTCTTGATTCTCTTGAATTTATCTTTAAAGAGAGCTGCTAGAAGACCTCATTTTACAATAGCAAATCCAAAAGAATTTCCATGGAAGTTTTTACAAATACATCGAGTATACATTCTTTATCAGGTAGTATTTAATTTTTGACAATACAAGATGACAAATCTGTCCAAAATCTTCTAGAAAGCATGTTTGTATGGGTGGCGAGAATAGTAGAGAATTCTCAAGAAACTATTCCTCTAGTGATTTGTACTGCAGTACTTAGTTATGGAGAGAATTCATATTATACTTAGAAAGTTCAAATCAACTAGGTGCACTAAATTTTGTTTTCTTTAAACTTTCATGATTAATGTATTTCTTACAATTTACATGATTTTTAACTTAAGACAAATCAATGAATTATGTTTACACATTGCCCACGGAAACCTGGTCATCCGTGTATTAAGCCTATGGGCATTAGAAAATTCAGTAGTCAACGGGTTAAATATCATAACCTTAAGCTTTTTAAAAAGAAACAGTCATGCCTGCAAAGGCTGCATTGCTGCAAACATTCCATATATGCATCTCCCATCACAAAAACATTTTCCAAACAACAGCAGATCCTTCAAACACAACTAGCACAGTAGACTCCATGATACCACAGCCAAGAAAAGCTGGATGTATAAGGAGGATCATGCATATTGCATATATCCATCAGAGCACAATCTTGACTCCCTTACCCCAAGTGGCCCGAGCCTCTGCGAGCGCGAGCGACCCATGAAACGCTATTAGCCCCACGGGGACTTTCCCGGGCGTCAAGTCTGCGAACCTAGGTACGTGCTCACCTGTTTGGGGGACGTTGAAAGCTACTCCACTGTACATACAGACTACACAGACGCTACAGCTGCAGACGACATATTTAAAATTGTTCCAAACAGATGCTTTATCGATCGTAGGCTAAAAAAAGACACACCGTATAATACGTAAACCATCTGGAGAAATATTTGTCCAAGTTGAAAAACACGAGATTCACGTGTTCTTGATGTGTAAGCAGTAGGCTGTTGCCATAATTTACCATCAACTGGATCCAAGAAATAGTCGCCTTGCTGCTCACCCCTCCAGCGAGCCTCATGCACCGATACTGTATTTACCGCTTGGTAGTAGGTGCATCAAAACATCATCACACGAACATAAATGGATTCGTCCAATCTTAGAATCACTCTCGAATATGTTTCATATTATAATACCGCGAAGTGGATTTATGCTTCGCTCTTTGGGGTAGATTCGGTATAATATACGTACTATTGTGTATTATAATTTTAAAACAACTTTCATTGCTTACCAAGCGATGAAAATCATGGAGAGAAAATTATGTAGTTATAAAATCTACGGTGAAATATAGACATAGTTAAAACTAAAAGGGAATTAAGAAAAAAAAGTCACTTTGAGCCAGTTAACGTCTCTCACAATAGTTTCGTTGACAGTTTTAAAAAAATCAATGAACGGCTATAACTTTAATTTCAAAGCATGTGAGGTAATAATGCCATTTTCGTAATGCATTCAAATTTAATGCTTACCTCTTTGTCAAACTCCTAGTAACGAACTATTACATCCACCTGTTACAAGTCATCGTATTTCAATAGTCAGAATGCAGATTGCATACATTAAGTATTGCTAGGTTGGGCAATCCAAAATGTTTGTCCAACCTAACAACGCCAAATACATGCAATTCACATTTTGACTATTGATAAAGAATAGGTTTTTACAGGTGACTAGGTGTATAAATTTGAATACATTACGAAGATTGCCTATTGAACACCTCGTATGAGAGAAAACAAAATATTACGTTCCATACCCATCCGTCATGGTTAGAAAAGTTAGCAGTGGCGTAGAGTGAGGGGGGGGGGGGGGGCTCTGGTCTTACAGGCTGGATGTAATGCGGGAAAATGGCCATGGATAGGATGTAAATTTTCTTTTTATCATCTTTTTTTTTACATTGTGTTTCCGTCTCTCTTCATTTCTTTCTCTCTTTATTTTGTTTGATTTTGTTTTATGAGTTTTTCTCTCCACTCAGTACGCTCCTTAGCTATTACGGATTGTACCTTGTTTCGAGAATATGAATAGGGTCATGGTATCTCCCCATGGCCAAGTCGATAGAACATGTACCCTAAACCGAAGACAAAACTTGAAGAAAATTAAAGAGAAAATTTGGGAGAAAAGGAGAGAAAGAAAGGGAGAGGGGAGGGTAACGTGAACATGGTGTAAAGAAGAGGATTGTGATCATTGTGACACCCTTCAAGCACTCCCTCCCTGACTCAATGGACCTTGTTCTCTTGCATTTAATTCGCAGAGTTAGGCTTGTGCTCACCCCCCCCCCCCCCCCATCCTCAGGCCAGGCCCCTAGAAGGCTAAGGATGCTGGGGGTGCTGTAGCTAAAAAGTAGTTAAAAAGAGACCCCAAAACTGTGAGGACCTTTTTTCTCTTTCTTTTTTTTTTCTCACAGCACCCCCAGTAATAAAATCGTTTCCCAGGCTCCTGCCTCAGGCTACCCCCCCCCCCCAAATGTACAGTGCCCCTTCAAGGGCTGAACCCGCGCTACGCCACCGTTCAGCATAATAACCAAAGTTCGAAACCACTGCAATTTACCACCTCCACCCCCCCCCCCCCCTCCGGCGTAGCGTGGAGTTTTTTTTAATATTGTCTTTCCCTTATCCACTCTACAGCTGTGTGTCACTGTTACTGATCATTAGAGTAACCAGTTCTGGGAATTGTTCCTGCTACATCAAGCTCCCGATAGAAAAGTTGGAAAAACAAAAAGTTTCATCATAGTGAGTCAGCAAACAAAACAACATCATATTGTCTTAATAATGATATACTCTCAAAAAAGAGGAATTTTCACTCCATTTTCACTCCCCTGAGAGTCAAGTCAGTGAGTTAGTTAAGGATTGAATATCGATTTATTTTAGAGTACTGTTTATAAAGAAAAGAGTGAATTTTAAACCTAATTTCACTGTACTTTCACCCCCCCCCCCCCCCGGAGTCATGTCCGTTATCACTCGAGTTTTTTCTTTTCTCTAAGGGAGTATCTGCTTATTTTGTAATATATAATTATAATCCCTTTCCGACATCCCGCAATGGGAACTATATTTCTTTGTAATATTTTGTTGTTGTAAAACGATAAAATTATTCGATAATGTAAGTTATTGCTCTCTCTCTCTCTCTCTCTCTCTCTCTCTCTTTCTCTCTCTCTCTCTCTTTACGATGGTTAATCAACGTAAACTTTTGTTTGGCAGGAGCCCCTTTTTCTTCAGCAAATGAATTTTGTTGAGAGCCAGAAGGGCGTTAATTCATATAATTTAAGACAGAGTTAACGCCCTTCTGACTCTTAACAGCCGCGCTGACCTGTTGAGGTAGTCAATGGTTTGACAATGCCTCTTTCCAAACCGTTTTTTTTTTTTTTTTTTTTTTTATTATGTAGAAAAGGCGCTCCTCTTAATACTAGCAAGAGGGGGTATCATAAATTCATAAAACCTCAATCATTGATTCAGCTGCTCAAAAATATAGGCTGTTAGAGAACACGTGATGGCGCTGTTTAATTTTTCGCAATGAGCAATATACAATTTTCTCGTCTGAATATCTGAATAAAGGCAAAAAAGCATTTTTTTAAAACAAATATTGGAATTTTTTTGCCATATTTACTCCATATTTGATCTAACTTCATTAAAAATGAATAGATCATTTCATTTCTCAGATAGGGCGAATATTAACGAAAAACCATGGAGAAATATAGGCCTAGTTTAGGAATTTATCAAGGCAACCCGAAAGCTAAGATTTCTTTCAAATGCTGAACATTTGCAAATCGCAATTTGTGTCCAGAAAAAAAAAATGCAATGATATTTTGATTGTTAATATATCTTATATCTATATATATCGTTTCTATTGTCAGGATGCTTAAATATGTACAGCCTTTTCATGTACATGTGTAGAGCGAGTTTTCTTCTGTCAATGCTTCTCTTTTATCTTTCACCACCCCTCCCCTCCCTCTCTTTCTCTCTCTCTCTCTCTCTCTCTATCTATCTATCTCCTACTCTCTTTATAATCTTCTTTCTCCTCTTCTTCTCTCCCCCCCCCCTCCCCCCCCCTCTCACGCCCTCCCTCTCCCCTCTCTCTCTCTCTCTCACATCTCCCCCCTTTTCTTTCTCTCTTTCTCTGATCACTATAATTCTTCGTATCTTCACCACATTGTCTTTACCATTTCAGCAATACCGAACACTTTTATTACCTAAAAACGAGGTTTTCAAATGTATAGAAGAATATCTTCCTTTGCCTACGTTGAGCCTTTGTGAGCAATCTTGAAAATACTATTATCATTTTCAATTAAGCAAATGTCTCCAAAGGTATATACCGGTACTCCTTGCATCGATCGTATGTTAGTGAATCAGTCAATATATATCTCAGCGGATAATATACGGACTTATTCAGTGTTATACTGTCTGATAAAGTCTCTTGCGTTTAATACAAACATTTCAACCAAGGACGGAGTAAATCATACGCTCATAAGATTTCACGATGCTATGAATGACATTTAAATGGTATAAGGCCAAGCAAAACTGATTCCTAGTTTCTCGTTAGGATTTTTCGAAAATAAAGAGGAGGGGTGGGTGGGGGGGGGGGGTCCCATGTTTTTTTTTCCTATACATAAGAATGTTATGAATCAATTTTGATTCTCTTTATACGATTTGAATTGCCTCAATTTAGTTCTAATTTGTACATGCACTTCAGAGGCTCAAAAGAAGTGTGAAAACTGCATTATATTAATGATATTTTAAAGAAAATCTCATTGTCTGATGACCTCATAATCTTACTTATTTTATTTCAAAACAAAATATCAAATGAAAAAAATTATATATCATTGGCGGCATCTGAAAGTCAAAAGTGTGTATGGGGGGCAGACCATTGGTCAGGGAAATAATAATGTTGGGGAAAGTTGGTTTTCCGATATATTTAAGCCATTTTCACCTTCCTCCCAAACTCATGAGAGTGGAAGAAGGTAGGGATGGAGAAGGGACAAGCACATTTTGCGAGCTTTGACTAGAAAATAATTCTCAAAAGCTCCTGTGTAAAAGTACCTAATTCAAGAAGCGATTGTCCTTGTAATCAGTGGCTAAAGGCTGTGATTATATGTCTGGATTTGTGAAGATTTCAAACTGAGGTAAAACGCAGCACCGTTATGACAACAGGCACTACGTGTACATCATAATGGAATGGGCACCAACAGTTTGGATGCTTCGTTGTATACCTTTCTTGGATATATTATCTCATTGTCATATTTCCGAGCAATGGCATAGCTACAGGGACACGCCCCTCCTCTATATCAGATGCAAAATAATGGAAACGAAGAGACTGTGAGAGAGAAGGACAGAGACAGAGACAAAAGAGAGAAAAGAGAGACGGAGGTCGAGACAGAGAGAGACAAAGAGAGGGGAGGGAGAGAGAGAAAGAGAGAGGGAGAGAGAGAGAGAGAGAGAGAGAGAGAGAGAGAGAGAGAGAAAATTTCACCCATTCACCCATTAAGACCATCCCCCGACTCTTATTATGGTCTATAGTTGCGTTCTCACGTTGTTATTTTCCTTCATTCAACTTGGTTGAATTTAAAACACGTTCGCTGTTGTGAGATGTGAGATTATACTCAACCTCCAAAAAGCAAGTTCTCCTCTGTTACTTTTCAATATAACTCGAGAAATATTTGATGAAATTTGTTCATTAAAAAAGCAAAATCTGCAGAATTCTCTTACCCACATTTTGACTGGTTATTAGAGAACAATTGATTATGTTTTTATAATGAAATTATAGTTTTAATTGCAGTCGGTACGAAAAATGTTGCACTTTCGTCTCATATATTTCCTTGGGAGTGTGGGGGAGGGGGTGGGGGTTCTCACACCCATGGACAACAAAAGGCCAAATCACATCGCTGTCCATACGTTGTGAAATATCGTGGTATGCCACATAAGAAACACGGAGGAGTATCTCTCAAGTATGAACAGGGAACATGATCATGTTAAATCTAATAAGGAAACATGTCAACATCAAGATCGTAGCCCTTTTCATAGACCAATACATAGGGGAAAATGGGCTCCCCCACCACCCCCGACTTCGAAGTGGAATAACAGGCAAGGTGAGCTGCATCAAATCAATTAAGCTCAGCTTCTTGTTACCGTCCTATTCTTTATCACCATGACTACTGTACACGAAATGTATTTTAGCATTTATTTGTCAGTTCAGAACTGAAACCGAAATTTGAATGTTGCGCTTCTCGGGAATCATCGATTTTTACGTTTTTGAAACATCCCCTTTCAATTCTAAAAATATCATCCTGGATCCACCCTTATGTCAATGAACGCATTCATTGAACGCATTCACTATAGTGGCCTTGACACTCAGCACAAACATGACAAACCCGCATTAAATCAATTATGTCTATCTATAGCGTCATTCAGTTGGAATTGATCCTAATGGACATGATAGAGGACTCGCTACACTGAATTGACTTGTGTGTGTGTGGGGGGGGGGGGGGGTTCGTGTGGGTGTGTTTCTGTGTGAGAGACGTTTCGAATATGTTTAAATGTACCATAATGGTGTGGGTGTTGTTTTTTGTTTTTTTCCTTCTTCTTTCCTTTTTTTTCTTTTCGGTCTTATTGATATCTTTTCAAAGTGTTTGGAACAATAAGATAATTAATAATAGGTATAATATCATTAATATCAATGATGGTAATAATGAGGATTATAATTATAATAATGATCATAATAGTAATAATAATAATAATAATCAATGAATAAATTATGATAGTAACAAAAATAAAAATAATAATTGACATAATAATGGTAATAATAATAATCATAGTAATAATAATAATCATAATAACAGCAATAGTAATTAATTTTTTTTATCATTATTATTTTTTTAATTATTATTATTATTATTATTATTATTATTACTATTATTATTATTATTATTATCATTATTATTATTATCATTATCATCATCATCATTATTGTTATCATCATTATTATTGTTATGATGATTTAAAAAAAATATTGCAATCGTAATGATATTAATAACATATAAGTTCAAAAACCCGCCATGAATTAAAATTTTGAGATACTTTTAGCACCTTTCTCTCAAGTGCGATGACGAAAATATAGAAATACAAAAGAGGCAAATTTCTGTTTTATGTTTTATCGCAGGGAACAATGATCTATTTTTCTGAAACTTTTCAATATGCCCTTTCAGATTTGAGCATAAGTCAACTATACTTTAAACTGTTTCGCGAAAAAAAAAATGATTAGTACCTGGTGTGTATTTATGTGGAGGGAAAGACTCATCCGTTTCTTATACACTAGCAGGCCTATTCAGTAAATTCACATCTAGAGTCCCTGTACAGAAGAGTTTCCACTATTACGCAACATTTTTATTAAATTACGATGAGCACCTGAACAGTGGCGTATCTACGGGTGGCAGAGGGGGCACGTGCCCCGGGCGGCACTTGAAGGGGGGGGGGCGTAAAAAACGCAAAAGAGAGAAAGAAAAGGGGGAGAAATACAAGACAAAATGCATAAGAAATTGTGTTTTATAGGGTTTGAAATGCAAAAGTTTTCTATAGCTCGGTCGCTTTGCTCCCTCGCATAATTATGTCCAAAATCTAGCTATTTCGCGCCCCTAATGGCGTTTTTAAAGTGTTAACCATTAATTGACTCTAGTTGATATGCCCCCCCCCCTGCATAAGGCACGGGTTTGTTAAATTATGCGCCCCCTGATGGGATATAAGTGCATAAAAAACACTAGTGTAGAACATTCGAAAGAAATCATAAATTTGCCTTGCAATTGCCTTACTCAAATCCTCAAATATATTTCTTCAGATTTTCATTCATTTTGCATCCCCCCCCCCAAAAAAAAAAAAAAAAAAAAAAAAAAAAATTATTGCTAGGTCGCTGTATCCCCTTGATTTTTTTTTTTTTTTTTTTTTTTTTTTTTGTAAGGGTAAAATACATTAAAAATTTCGATTTGAGGGGTGAAAAGGAAAAAAAAAAAAAAATCGGCTGCTCGGTCGCGTTGCTCCCTCGCTTATACAATAACTCATCAAATTTAGGCTAACAACTCCGGGTTATGTGCATCAAAACTCTTTTTCACGTAGTGCCATCATTTCTAAATTAAAAACGCTCATTAATCTGAATTTGGGCATGGGGGGGGGGGGGGCGCAGATTTGATAGTTTGCCCCGGGCGCCAGAATACCTAGATACGCCACTGCACCTGAATGTTCTGAATAGAAAGAATTCGAAAGCTACTTTGTTTTAAAAAACAAACAAACAAACAAACAAACAAACTAAGACGTGCATGTCGTAACTCTAAATTCACAGGGTCATAATTTTGTCAGACTGGGTAGACTGGGTAGGGTAGAAAAGTGCCCAGAAAGAGGACATTTATGTGTACGGCCAATTTTAAGGAAGATGTAGGCCCAATAATGCTACAATTACTAATCATTCTTCACCAAATATAATGTTTCAAAGAAGTTTTGGGGGCAAAAGAAAATATCAAGTTTCAATTTGCCCAGCATGCAATGAAGGCCCAAGTATCCAAGCTTTAGTTTAATCAAAATTTGGAGGAGTGCACCATACGTATACATTAGCTCTTCTCAATTTAGGCTCGTAATGATTTTAAAAAAACAGAAACCCATGCAGAAATGGGATAAGACAGAAACTACCTCTAGTTTAAAGAAAGCAAATAGTTCAAATTCTTGTTAGAAGGACATACAATTTATGACCAGCTTTATTTTCCTCTAAACGTTTAAAATCACCTTCCAGCGCACGACCTTCTTTTTTCAAGACCTTTGTAAATGTCATCACATTTTATTGTTTTATTAAACAATCGCAAAACACCCCTAAAGAAATAGTCATTGTTTTGATTTGTTTTAATTCTCTTTCCTATTTCTATTTCCTTTTCTCCAAATCTACTCTCTCTAATCATTTTTTACTCTATTTTCAGTCACGTCAATGATCACTTGTTTAGGAATAAAATAATATCGAGTGAATATCAAGTAAATATCAAGTGCTTTCTGAAAAGAAGAGTGCATTTTCACTCTCTTTTCACTATATTTTCAATCCCTCTGGGAGTTACATTAGTGGTCACTCGATTTTTTTTTAATTTAAATTTTTTTTTTAATTATTTTTTGGGAGTGAGGTACCAGATTAACGAATATAATTTCAATTAAAATATATACTACATTTTTCACAAAGTCTGCCTTTGGCAATTTATTGAGCTTCATGGACCAGCATGAAATCTCCATAATCATGATTTTTTTTTCAATGGAGATCCAATTAAAGAACAATTTAGAAATTGCTCTTTAACATCTTACTGATAAGATTCAAGACTCTCTTTCAAAAGACCCTCTTCCAAGTGTAAATAGCACCAAAAGAGGATTCGCTTCAGGGGCGGATCCAGGGGACTCTGGGCTCCAGAGTCCCCTCCTTTGTCCCCCCCCCCCCAATAATAATTTTCAGAACAGTGTGCCCCCCCCCCCTCTCTCTCCCTCTCTCTCAAAATCCTGGATCTGTCACTGATTCATTTTAATGAAAACACTGTACATCTTTCCACAAATCTACTTCAATGATAGTATGGCGCCTTTCGTGATCGGCAGAGCCTCTATATAAACAGAGCTGGGCCAACTTGGCTCCAGTAGGTAACAATATGGTGCATGTTGCTTTGTTCATGTTGTTAGGCAAGCATGAAACAAAGGAATATACGCCATGTTATGCCCAACTGAGACCGAGTTGTCTAAACTCTGTGTATGGGATTACCTGTCGTTTTTCCGAAGGTTCAAAATTCTGAGAGTTCGTTTCATTACTCTGAAGGATCATTATTCCAAAGGTTCGTTTATCCGCAGGTTCATAACTCCAAATATGAAAATAGGGTTCGTGATTCCGAAAATGAAATAGGGTTCGTATTTCCGAAAACGAAAAATGGTTCATAATTCTGAAAATGAAATAGGGTTCATTATTCCGCAGGTTCATTTATCCGACATGTCCGAAGGTTCATAATTCCGAAAATGAAAACAGGGTTCATAATTCTAAAAATTTAATAGATAGAACCCCACATCATTTTTCGGAATTACGAACTTTCGGAATAATGAACCCTATTTCATTTTCAGAATTATGAAATATATTTTTCATTTTCGGAAATACGAACCCTATTTCATTTTCGGAATTAAAAACCCTATTTCATTTTCGGAATTATGAACCCCCTGGTATGGGAATTTTGTGTATCGGAAGCATGAACCTTCGGAATTTTTAAGAACCTTCAGAAAAACGAACCTTCGGAAAAAAAACGAGTACCCTCTGTGTATGGGTACCTTAAAAATCTCAAAAGCTTTTTTGAAAAGGGAAAAACACTAATTTTCCTTCTGACAAATAAGATCGATACAGTTAATAATACAAATAAATAATAATACAAAAAACAAACAAATAGCAAACAAACAATACCCCTCCAACCCCCAACCCCCACCCCCTCCCCTCCCCCCCCCTCCCCGAAAAAATGAAAAAGGGAAAAAGTGTAAAGGGGAGGATAAAACCCGAATGCAAAACTTTGTTGGTAAACAAACAAACATAATGATAAAAATGTTTTTGTAAGAACATCATCCTAAACATTTTTTGCAAAGTCGGATACATGTAATTGGTTTGCATCCTACCATGCCTACGGAAGGCCCTACCTATCAATGTTCAAAAGTGTATAGGCTAAATCCAAAGCCATACAGCATTTTTGCGTTAATTTTTTTCTTTTTAATTCTTGTCTAACCATTCCCCCCTCAAAATTAAAAAAATAATAATCAGCCCTTGATGAAAGATATATTACATTGATATATAGCTTATGGCTTTTAGTAGATATCATGTACACCGCATATATATGTTCCAAAAATCTCCAATAACATTTTTATGATAAAATGCAAAACGATAATTTTGGTATGTCATTTGTTCTCTTTGTCCTGTCGGGGTAAATTGAGACATTTTTTGTCCCAGTTCATCCTAGTTACATTTGGTGTATACAAGGAAAGTGAGCTTTGACTACTAACAATCAATGGACGTATTACATAAATGAATAAATCGCACTTATGCATCGAAATGTAAACTCATATCGGTCAATTCCTTTTTATCAGATCATTTGAAATATTATTCGGACAAACTTTTAAGTACAAACACAATACAGTGCGTATCAAAAAAAGTACACACATTGAAAATATCCTCAAAGTTCCTAATTCCACAATATCGATATGATTTGTCTTATACAATACAGGGGCCGCGGAGCGTTTTTGAAAGTGGGGGCTGATCTGATTTCACTCATTAATGACAATTTTCGAGCCTTTTTCCGACATTTTTTTTTACGTGTCTACTAAAAAAGTTGGGGCTGCAGCCCCCAACCCCCCCCCCCCCCGGTTCCGCGGCCCATGCAATAATGGGTGAGGATCTGTTCTATCGGATGACACTATGAGTACTGACAATATTTTACGCTTGAGTGAGTACTGGCTACTTTTGTAAAACTCGCAAAAATTGATTTGCGCAAAAAAGCTTCAGTTTTTAAGTTGATCAAAGTGTCTGTTAGGCAGTAACTGCATGTTCTCTTTTAAGTATCAATAATTGATTTGAACAATCATTTAATCCTTAATCATACACCTAGCCGCACACTCCCTCCCTCCCCCAACACACATACACTCAAACGCCCCACACAAAGCAATGCAGATTATGTCTTTCTGCACACAATTCTAATTTTTACTAAATCATGTTGAAAGAATGCGAATTGTAATGCATTACAGGAAGATGGACCTAAAATGTTCCATTTTCAAGAATAGGGAGAGAGAAAAATCTCGTTTTGAACATTTAATTGGGTTCCTTTCTTTGCCCCATCTCTATGCATTACTGTCTGGAGCATGTCGAAATGATGCACTGTAGTGCATGATAATATCTTTCACATGTACTTGTTTAATTGAAGAAAATGTTAAAATATTGTTTTAATCAACAAATTTGCTTCTCTTTTAAATTCTTATTCGTCATCTTGGGCATCCCGCCCTAGCCCTCCCCCTTCAGTCACTTTCTGGATACACTACTGTGAGTGTGCACTACTAGGTATAGGGTTAAGGATTGAATGACTGTTCAAATCAGTTACTGATACTAAACAGAAAACATGCATTTACTGCTTGATACTCACTTTGATCAAATTCAAGGCTGAGGCATTTTTGCGCAAACCAATTTTTGCGAGTTTAACAAAGGTAACCAGTACTTATTCAAGCCTAAAATATTGTTAGTACTCATAATGTCATCCGATGGAACAGACCTTCATCCATAATTTTATAAGAAAAGGTTATATCGATTTGTGAAATTATGATTTTGGAGGATATTTTCAGTGTATACTTTTTGTTGATACGCACTGTATAACTGCTGTTAATAATTTTTTCGAAAAGGTTGGAATGTAGGTTAAAGCGGACAAAAATGTTCACGCATTCTTTATACTTGAAAGAGAAAGGAGATGTGAGGAAGAAGGAGAATAGTTAATGGAAAGAGAGAAGAAAGGAAAGCAGACAAACTGAAACAAGTGAAATGGAGAAGAAACTAAAGAAAATGAGGAAGAAACAAAAGAATTAGAATTTTTTTTTTTTTTTAACATAATAAGAAAGAAGAAAAAAGGAAGAAAGGGGGGAAAAGAGAAGACAAAGAAAAAAGAAACAGAAGGAGAAGGAGAAGATACACAAAAGAGTAAAAGACGAAGATATATTGAGCTAAGAAGGAGACAAGCTGCACCTTGTGAGATAATGGGGGAAATATGAAATTTTGTGTTACAAAACATATGGAGAGTTGTACTACTAAACCTGTCACTTTGAAGCAACATTGCCAATTTGAGAATCGCCATAGAAAGTAAATTGAGAATTTTCAAACTTTCACAACTTTCTCATTTCGTACCCGATTTTGATGGAACTTTTAAAAAATTGCTTCTCTCTATCCTCTCTTTTCATTAAAACTGATTTTCCCCAGGGTTTCATTCTCCTTTAACGTTTGAGTTGTAAGAGAAAAAAATAACAACAATGAAGACTACAGTAGATTAATTATATGAAAATGAAAATGAAAACAGAGACCAGCATAGAAGCAGAGCTTGTAGAAGCGCTGGTCCCTGGCAAAATGTAAATCATAAATACAATACATAAAAAAACTAGACTGGGCAATCATGCCTAACATGCCCCCAAAAAGGGGGGAAAGAAGAAGACAGATACATGGCCATGGAAAGCAAACAAATCATAAACATAACACACTTTCTGTCGAAGAGAAGATAAACGAATGTAAAAGAAAAACCAATTAAAAAGTGAAAAAGAGAGAGAAAAAAAAAAGAGAACGAAAAGAAGTAAAAGTAACAGACAATAGAAGAAATAGGGAACATATAAAGTGCGTATAAAAAAATAAGTATACCCAACTTTGGTAGCTTCTAATTAAAAATGTATAACCTCTATGGGCTTAAAACCTATTCTACAATAAACAGTAACTTATATTCTTCCAATGATACCTTATTTATAACCGTGATGCAACGGATGACTAACCAGCAGGCTTTTCAAAAAAGAATTGTCATGATAATCCCCTTGTACCAAGTTTAAATCAAAACCAATTTACCATTTATTTCAGTTTGAAAACAATTGCTTAATTATTTCAATTGATTATGTGCACTTGAATAGAAGAGGTATCAACTCAAACTCAAGAAAAGACTTATTACCAGCAAAATTTATATTTTCTTTGTCATGATGACACAATCTCAGTTTCATCAGCATCTCTTATTTAAGGAAAAGCCTTTTTATTGAGGCATTCAAAATGGACAAAGTTATTTAGGAAGCGATTTTTTTAAATGAAAGTCTATTATTAATTACTTTAGATATGCTTAAGACATGTATCCTTCCTTGTAATTTGTTTCAGTCTTTAAAGTTAATAAACGTTTTAGTTCATGCGCTATTCAAATATAGGTGACATGGTGCAACATGTCCAATGCAGCGAGTTTTTTTTAAATAGTTATCATGAGACAAGAAGTTAGGAGGCTGTTCAAATAAACTGAGATTATCATATGGATTGAAACAGAGTCTTGTGAAAGCTTAGATACAATGGATCGCTTTAACCCTTTCATGACAGGAATTATTTAAGGGGTAAATTGATCACATTTTGTTCTTCAAATTGGCAACAATAATATTTTTCTCTTAGTGCTACATGGTTCTAACAAAATGTAATGTCTTTGAAAACAATATACATCATTAGAAACTTAGTCGAAAGTTGAAAAAAATGCCAATTTTGATAAAAAACAGTGATTTTGAACCTCTCAATGTGTTGCCAATTTAAGGATTTTGAAGCTTATTCTCCTTTATATAATTCCTGGCATCAAACGCAATATGGTCATGCAACAAAAATGGAAACAATGTGTGTAGAAATTTTTGCTCTTTCTACTCATGCATCTGGTATATTTTTTAGAGCTCTGAATCAAAAGTTATTGAGCCAAACCACAAAATGTGGTCAATTGTCTCGAAAGGGTTAAACAACGAAGCATTGAAGTACGAAAGAGAATTAAACGTTTAAAAGGATCTTAGACTAAGGTAACACAGTCATTATGGCTTAACCCACATTCGTTGCATCAGCCCAGACTTGGTACAATGAGATTTTGATGACACTTTTTAAAAACACTGGTGCTTAGTCATCCGTGGCAGAAAAATCATGAATGCGGTATCATTGGACAGTAAACATGTTACTATTTACCATGAAATAAATTTCAAGGTCACAATGGTTACAGCTATTTAATTCGAAGCTATCAAAGTTGGGTATACTTTTTTTTATACGCACTGTAGAGCGAAAAGATATGTTTTGTCATTTAGTCATCGAGAAAATCTGACTTTGCTCTGCATGTTACATCGATGGAAAAGATAATCCCTGTACACTGTACCTCTCATCATGCTATGTGTAAATAATCCAAAAATAAGCGAAAAACAAAAATATTAGTCATTAATAATCAGCGCAATGTCTTTCTGCAGTATTTATAACTGCCCTTTGGCCTTAAAAAATGGGGAGGGGGGGGGGGGGTATCGTTAATCCAAAGGCTCATAATTCCGAAAATGAAGTAGGGTTCATTATTCCCTAGGTTCGAAATCTCGAAAAATGATGCAGGGTTCTATTGCATTTTCGGAATTATAAAGCCAGGGAATTATAACGCTATTTCATTTTCGGAATTACGAATCCTATTTCATATTCGGAACTATGAACCCCGTTTTATGTTCGGAATTACGAACCTTCGGAGTAAAGAACCTTCGGAATATCGAACCTTTCAAACTTCTGAAAAACGAAACCATCGGAAAAACGACATGAAACCGAAAAGTAAGAGGTGACGGAATAGTGAGTGGGATGTGATCAACTAATCATGACATTCCAAAGACGATCATGTTTCGACATTGAGAAATCCGGAAGAGTTTAATTTAAGTGCAGAGATCATATTCGTAAAGTTGATTAAACCAATACGACTCGCCTAGAAGAAAAATATCCGTTTAAAATTAGCGTCATAGTATAATGTAGTTCGAGAGTGAAGGAGATTATCATGACACTCATTTATCATAATTATTTGGATCTCACCTTGAAAGGAAAACTTGAGCATACTTGTAAAGTGAGAAAAATATAATTCGTAAGCTATCTCTCTTCTCTCTTTCATCTTCATGATCATATCTATATGTTAAAGAAAATTATAGTAGAAAAGTAATATGATTCATGCTCTTGATGTGCATTCGTATAATTTGAAAATTATCCCTTTGAAAAAGAAGATGAAGAAGAAGAAGAAGAAGAAGAAGAAGAAGAAGAAGAAGAAGAAGAAGAAGAAGAAGAAGAAGAAGAAGAAGAAGAAGAAAAAGAAGAAGTAGAAGAAGAAGTAGAAGAAGAAGAAGAAGAAGAAGAAAAAGAAGAAGGAAAAGAAGAAGAAGAAGAAGAAGAAGAAGAAGGAAAAGAAGAAGAAGAAGAAGAAGAAGAAGAAGAAGGAAAAGAAGAAGAAGAAGAAGAAGAAGAAGAAGGAAAAGAAGAAGAAGAAGAAGAAGAAGAAGAAGAAGAAAAAGAAGAAGTAGAAGAAGAAGTAGAAGAAGAAGTAGAAGAAGAAGAAGTAGAAGAAGTAGTAGAAGTAGAAGAAGTAGAAGAAGTAGTAGAAGTAGAAGTAGTAGTAGTAGTAGAAGAAGATGATGAAGAAGAGGAGGAAGAAGAAGAAGAAGAGGTAGAAGAAGTAGTAGTATTAGTAAAAGAAGAAGAAGAAGAACAACAACAACAACAATAACAACAAGTAGAAGAAGAAGAAGAAGAAGAAGAAGAAGAAGGAGGAGGAGGAGGAGGAGGAGGAGGAGGAGAAGGGAAGGGAATGATGGGAACGGAGAGAGATAGAGAGAGATAGGACAGTGTGAGAAAGGGGAAGACTACGGGAGGCACGGGGACAATATTGTGTCCCATCAACTTATTGAATATGGAAAAGGGGAGAACAAAAAAAATAAATAGATATAAAAGGAAAGGGAGAGGGGAAAAGGAGGAGAAAGGAAGATAAAAGGACCCCCTCCCATAAAATATACCCTCCTCCAATCGTTGGCCTTGTTAATTCGCATTTCATCTATCTATTAAGACCAGTGCCGCCCCCCCCCCCCCCCATGCAGTGCCATCTCAATGGCAAGCCTCACCCTACCCTACTCCAGTGATATTGAACCGGTGAAAGGTAATTTATTTCATCTAACAAAATCGCATACACGTCACACGAAAGGTGTTTGTGAAAAGATGTTAATTACAAAACCTCCATTAAAAAAAAAATCTTTCTATGTGCATGATGCACAGAAATAATCTGAATAATAAAACAACTGAATAGACTGGAATTGAAGAAACCATGGACCCAACCACAAGTGGTAATCTCAGTGGTCTGTGGTCGTTATGGATAATGGTAGGAAGCTTGACGTGCTTAAGGGGCAATGAGGGCTGACATTGTGATCAGTAAAAAAAACAAAAAAACTTATTGTTTTGATATTCATTTGTGGATTAATATCATTATAAATAACTTATGATATACATCTGTACATTGAAGAGTCATTGCTTCCTCCCACTGTAAAATGGATTTGTTATTTCAGTGGTATTGTTAAATTACGAATTCGTCTGCTTGGAGCCAGAAGGGCGTTAGCTCGTATGATTTAACACAGAGTTAACGCCCTACTTGCTCTCAACAGACGACTTATAGGACGTATAGGACCTTGGTTAAAATAACCAATGCAAATGGTTAATTTGGTTAGTGGTGGAAAACCCCCATAATTCCTGTTCGTCACTGTTTTTTTTTTTTCTTCTTCTTCTTCTTCTTTTTTAAAACTATTATATCCGATCCAAGTCTTGGTGAAAATGTCGGATTCAATTAGTCATTTTAACAAAGATCCCGGAATCATGTATTGATCGATTTGATATAAAAATTAAATAATAAACAGTCACAATTCATACCTTTTCACAATGATCGGATTTTCAGAAGTAAAGATTCTTTTCTTCCAGTGCTGGCATTCATTTGATTTCCTTTACTTGAAAAAAAAGACTGACTAAAAAAAAAATAATAAAAGTTTATTTTCTCGTTTATTTCTCTATGGATTTTTTTTTTTTCCAAACCTCAAGTTAACCATCTACCAAATGCAATAATTTCACAATATTATGTTAAAAGTTTCTTTCTAATCTTTCCTATTTCTGAGTCTCGTCTGTTTGAATGACCATCTGATTGACTTGTTCCCATAGTTAAAACAATATTAGCATTGTGGATGTTCATTAAATGATTCCTGCCATTTGATTTTATTTCCATTATCTATTTAACACAATTGTATGTTTTATTTTATTGTATGAAGACCAACAAGCTCTACATCCGTTCAATAACACGGGTTGTGACTTTTTTCTTGTGTACATAACAGGTGTTATAGCTACTTATATCTACTGATTTTGTGATAACACTTTGTGAAAAAACAGTATGCTTAAAAAGATTATATCATCAACTCTACTACAGTCTAAAATTTATCATAACTTTCAAGCTTAGCTGGAAAACATTATTGAACCGACGCCGATTATATTTGATAGGATATTACATGCACGGGTTCCCCTTTTCAACCGCTTCCCGGCACTGAGCGTCTAGAATCCTGAAACAATAATTGCAAATATTATCATGATTATGATGTACAATAAAATCGGCACTACATAAATATAGCAGGATATTGTGAATAATCAAATTCAAACTAATCCCAATTCCAAAATTGTTCTCTATAGGGTGATTAAAAATCATAATCATATCAAATCTGTTTCGCTCTAAGGAGATACGCTCGCTCTCTAAAGCGCAGATCGCCATGCGACGTTCCAGTCACAGCTTTATATTTTCAGTCGGCAGCTAGTCTTTAAGTTAAAATAGAGCTATAGAGGCTCAATCGGAGTGATAACCTCTATTAAGTAGATTTTTTTTCTTTCAGAAGTTAATCTCAAAGTCGTTATTGTATAAAACAGAAAGATATGGTAAGATATATGGTCTCGAAAAGTACATTGCAGATTCACTGGTTTGCCAGGATCTAACCTAATATCGCAGCTCTCGGAGAACAGAGTATATATGCGTCGAAAAAAAACATATGTTAAAGTTCCGTATAGATTGTTTCTCGTATAACGTACAAACGGTAAAGGACATTTTCCTGTAAAATGTCGCTAATGAATTTGATTATACTACTAGAAACAAGTAACTTCCAAATATATGATGTTTTTGGTGAAAGGAGAGGCAATGATTTCATTTTTGTTTCCATCGACTGGTTTGACAGGAAGAGTTGAACGTCCGCGCTCTCGAGTGATTCTTTATTGCACATCATTAGGGAGCGAAGCCAAGCGCCTCCTTTTCGAAGCGTCGCTTCCGTTTTTATCACGAATTTGAAGTTAAAAATTCTCCAAGTGTCCCATGTAATGTTAGCAAAGTGTGAAAAGTGTCGTTCCTCAAGTATTCCATGAAGACAAAATGGACAATTTCATGAAATAAATAGAAAAAGAGAGACTTTTTAGGTCCTTATCTCCACACAAATAGTGAACACCGATTTGTGACGCAGCAAGAAAATTTCTGTCAATCGGATTGTCAAGCCTAAGCTCGGGCGTAGACATAACAAAAAATAAAACATGAAAAATCATATAATTGCATACTGTTAAGCTATTTCAGCTTTGAAATCCCATAATAACATGAAAATATGAAATAGCATGTAATATCATCCTTCGGTCAATTGAAGAATAATGAAATTTAGAGATATTTGGGATAAATTTAGTGTGTTGATATAACTGGAGCTTCAGCGCCAGCTCGTATGAACTTCAGGCGGGGGTCAGGCAAAGGACTTACATGGAACACAAAATCGGCTCTAATTTTCTCAATTCTCAACCAATTCTGGTGATTCAAGTTTTAATATGCATTAAATGAACCATTGCTATATTTCCCATAGGTATTCAGTGCTTATTTCTACTTTAGATGGGTTAATTTTGATTTTTTGGGCGGAAAAATTAATATGACAAGATGGCGGTGAAGCCAAAATATGTGTTAGTTATGGTGGTTTTACCAGTAATAACCCAAGTACACAAGTTCCTTTTTATTTTTATTTTGGCCAGTTACATTGTTGAAGAACTGGTCTTTGATGGTCGAAAAGTAGAGATTCGGAAACTCATTAATTAATCTTAAAATAAAGGAAAACATAAGAATATCACTTTTCTTGAGATTCAAGGTGTTTCTCAAAACCGACTTATTTTCTGTAAATGCGAGAGCCCATGGCTTCTGAGAACATTGTGGTATAAAGTTGAATATCTTGTGCGTCTGCACACGACAATAGGAATTCTATCGATTTTTACAAGAAGTTATAAAAGGGAAGCAAAGTGGAGATAAGAAGCACATAGGTCTGTACGTCCGCCATTTTCGTCAGTCGCAGCAGACTCTATTTACCGGCTTTCCCCGACGTCCGCAAAAAACAAATATATATTAGTGCGTCCTCAGCGTCCCCATCTCAGAGCATTTTTGTTTTGCGAGCATAGTGTACGTCTGCTAGCTACCACTCGTTCACAAAACACCCCTGCCGTGTCAAGTTCACGTCTCACTCAAAACATAAACAATGGCTGATGTTGATGCTCCTGCCGCTCCTGCGCCTTCTACCCCTAAGAAGGCATCCAAGAAGAAGGCCAGCAAGCCTAAGACTCCAGCGGCTCACCCAAAATACAGCGACATGATCGCTAGTGCTCTTGATGCTCTGAAGGAGAAGAAGGGTTCCTCTCGCCAGGCCATTCTTAAGTACATCAAAGCCAACTACAAAGTCGGAGACAACGCCAATGTCCACATCAAGCTTGCCCTCAAACGTGGTGTCGCCTCTGGACAGCTGAGACACGTGAAGGGAAGCGGTGCATCAGGGAGCTTCCTCCTGGCTGAGAAACCTAAGGCGACAAAGAAGGCTGCAGCAAAGAAGGCCACACCTAAGAAGAAGCCCGCTGCCAAGAAAGTCAAAAAGCCAGCAGCTAAGAAGGCAGCTAAGAAGCCCGCCGCCAAGAAGCCAGCAGCTAAGAAGGCCAAGAAGGCAGCCAAACCAGCAGCCAAGAAAGCCAAGCCTGCCGCAAAGAAAGCCACGCCGAAGAAGAAGGCAGCGAAGAAGTCGGCTAAGGGAAAGAAGGGAAAGAAATAAGCTTGTTCACATCTAAGCGGACAAAGACTTTGTATATTTTGTGACTGTCGTTTGTGACATTTGAACTTAAAACTCCCGATAAACCTGAATCATCTCTATTGAACTCATCCCCCTGTCTTTAGTTTTCCTGCCATCACTTATTCGTCTGTGAATGTTGACATGCAGTCGGACGCTAGTCACCTTTGTGAATCAACTCCAAACTCCGTTTATTTTCTGGACAATATCATCATTGGTGTCATCAAATTAAAAACTCCTTTCAATACGTGTATGACTGTTTTGACTTGCCATCTTCACGTTGGAAGGAATCCTTTTGTTTTTGGACTGAAATATTGTTTGGACCGCCAGCTGAAGAGCTTCAATTTTTCGAGGAGTTGCAAGCTACGTCGAAGAGACTTGTACAAAGACAATTATTTATGTGAAAATCCAGCCCGAAAGAGACTATTGACTTTTTAAATTTTAGTATGTAAATCATGGAATGTAATAACTTTGTAATAAAAAGCAACTAGAAATCTCAATTCGCTTCGTGACATCGTGCTATGGAAAGAGGTAACTGTCTTTCGAAAAGATGCAAGATTTATCAGAGAACGTGATTGAGAGAACGTGAACCAGTAGTGGGCCTGAACTGATTGGTACGATTTTTGTTGTGTGGAAAGAGAAGAAGAAATTTTCTGTGGAAATGACTTCATCTCATGCGCATATCTGAATTATGAAATGAGATCATTTTCACAAAGAATTGTTGAATATTTCAGAGAAGAGATTGAGAGAGAAGTAGCAAAAGTGCATGGAATTTGGAAGTAAAACCAAGTCTCGATAAGTTTGAAAGTGGGAAATGAAAGGAGAGAGATAAAGCGTTTCCAGTGTATGTGTATGAAGGAACAAGAGTGGAGAAGTATCGGACAGATTATGGAAATGATTTCATCTTATCACTACAAATAAAAATAAAATGAGATCATTTTCACAACAGTGGGAAGGAGACGAGCATGAAAGCAAAATAAGTGGAATATAAACGCCTGATCAGAGAGAGAAAAAAAATTGTCCCCATCATTCAAGTATATCTACACACATGTAAATTCAGAATGTAGAAAACAAAAGTATTAAAACAAAGCAAAGCACACAAAAAATAAATATAAATAACAGACATAATAACATCAATAACGATGATGATGACGATACATGTACATGCACACAGAGAATTATGGTCCCTTGTTAATAAATGTTATTGACGTCACCAGTCACCACACTGGTACAATGCATGTATTTGGGAGAACATGACTAATACAGTGGAAACTCAGTATAAAGAGGTCTGATATAACAACATTCCTGATATAACAAGGTAATATTTCGGTCCTAACTCTTTATGTTTTCTAGCTGATATAACGAGATTCCTGCTATACCAAGGTAATTTTGATGGTCCCAAGCACCTTGTTATATAAAAATTATGTGTAATTACATTAAGGCAACGTATATGATGAAAATCAGGGAGATATTAAAAAAAAAAAGAGTCACCCAAAGACTTTCATCCTGCCTAAAAGGCAAATAATTGTCAAGTTTTGTCAATAAATTAGTAATAAATTTTCATGAGCTTAATAAAAGAATATCTTATACATGTAGGCCCAGAAAATAAAGGGTATTTGCAAGCAACCTGAAAGCTTTAGCTCAGGGGCTCATAACACTAATGAATCAGTAAAAACTGAGAAAGAAAATTTACATTAGTTTCTAGTATAAAATCCACTGATTCATGTTCGCCAAGTTACAAGTTCCACTGATCAAAGGCTAACATGAAACATACCAAGGAGTGTGATAACTCCTTGAACAAACAAAAGTAGATGTAGATGTATATGCCACATAACTCCTAAAGACGTTTTTAGGAGTTCTGTACACAGTATATTGCATATATGCTGGAATGCTCTGCAGATGTGTAGCACCTTATTGTACTATGCAATCTGGAAGTTCAATTTCCCGGGATACTTGCTTGATCCATTATTTATTAGGGGGTGTCAACTATGAATGGTAAAGAAAAAAAAACAGAAATTTGTTCACATATTCACACTTCAGACAGATGAACTTTCTACTAAGAGTTAAAAATTGATAATTCTTAAGGAAAAAAAATTCTTAGAGACAAAAATTATATGTTTTCTTTAAATTATTTTCATCCCATTGTCACAAATATTACCCAAACACAATGGAGTCGTCTTACAATTTTGGCCCTCTAGGGCAAGTGTTTTTATTGAATTGCGCATGCGGGCAAGTAGCTCATTATGCATAAAATAGGGCAGGACGATCTAGGCTACTTGACTACTGCCCGAATTCGCGAGTTGGTTGCCACGTACTTTGCAGTAAAAATGTGTTTGATTTGGAGTAAATGTGAGTAAATTTGGTACCAGGATCACCGTCAACTCTCTAAGAACAGGTCGTATACCGTAGCAGACCATGGAAGCTCAGCAAGCTGGAGAAAATAGCGCGAAACCTCGCGATGTCGATCGGGATGAAGCAGGCGACGTGGACAATAACACATCCGTACACCCACCAACACACAACGATACTGCACTCACAAATATGAATGCGGAAACAGACGGGTTATACGCTCGAAATGTAGCAAACAGTAGTCTGCTCGACCCAGCTCAGAGCGCTCACCTCTGCCTCCTCGCCGCTAAGTCGCCGAAGAGCAACATCTACAAAACCTACGATAAAACCAGACGCTCTCGAAGTTTTATCCCCCACTGGGTAGTCGAGTACCCGTGGCTGGAGTTCAACCCAGAGAAAGAGTGCATGTTTTGCGTGTATTGTCGGGAGTACCAGCGGACCCACGATCCCGAATTCACCAATACTTTTGTCCACGGTGCGACTAATTTTCGGCTGGATTCCGTAAAGGCTCACGACAACAGCACCAAACACCGGCAGGTAATGTTGGTCATGAGCGGCAAGATTGCATCCGTTCCGAAAGCGGCATCCAAACAGACCACCAAGTCTCCGAGAGCGGGTGCTGGTGGTAAAGGAACGGATGATCGACTTCGGGTTGGAGCCTTCTTCGATTCGGAGGTCGATGGATACGATGACCCTCAAATGATGGGTGCTGCTAGCTCTTCTATGCACAGGACACCTGAAGGTAATATTTTAAGGTTTTTTGGTTTTTTTTATAAAATCTTTGAAGTTTTAGAGTATACAATAACGGGAGAGAGAGAGAGAGAGAGAAACCCAATGAAGATGGTGGAATATACTTCTAGTTTGTCAAGTTCGATCTTGATTTTTCATAGTGAGTGATGATGAAAATGTTAATCTGATAATGATATTATTAATATTTAATAGTTTTTAAATTATAATTTATTGGAAATGATTGTAATATTAATTGTAATGTTATCAATTAGAATAAATGAAAAAATTGCTTAACATAAAAGTTGATATTTTAAAACATTTTTTTATTGGTTTACAGAAAGTGTATATAGTATATATCGTCGATGGGCTGATAAAACCTCGTATCTCAAAAAAACTAAATTTTCAGGAGAGCGAAAAAACATTCTTATTTTAAAAAAAATATGTGAATATTCTATGTTATTTGTACTAAATACTGTGTTTGATAATTAAATCAATATGAGGTGGTTGGAATGTGCAGTAGATGATTATGAAGCGGGTAAAATGAGTTACAAGGTTTTGGCACCAAAAAAAAAAAAAAAAATCATAAAAAAAGATACGAGGTTTTTGTACAAATGATGAATTTTGATATTTTATAAGGATATGCAACTCACCATGCTCTATTATGACTATTAGAAGATAAATTACACCTTACACTTCACATTCATGAACAAAAAGAGTAATTTTAACCTGCAAAAGGGTGATTTCACCCTGAAAATGAGATACAAGGTTTTATCCACCAAGCATACATGATGTTCATGGGCTGTTAAAACCTCGTATCTCACAAACCCTGAAAATTTTAGTAAAATGAAAAAAATAATCTTCATTTCAAGAAACCATGTGTGTAGGCAATTTTATTTGAACCTTAAACATTGTTTGTTAATAATTTGGATTATATGAAGTGGTTAAAATGCATTAAAAATAATTTAGAAGGCAGGAAATGGAGTTACGAGGTTCGCGCACTAGACCAAAGTGGAATAAAAAGTTGAGATACAAGGTTTTTGAAGAGATATTTAAAAAATGTTTTTTTAAAGATATGCAACTCCTGGGGTTATCAGGAGATGAATTACACTTTAAACATCACATTTATTTAAAAAAATCATTTTCACAAAAATTTGAGATACGAGGTTTTATCAGCCCATCGACGATATATATTTCTCATCAATCTTCACACTACAATTTACCGAGACACCGTCAAAATGTTCAAGTTGGGTATCTATATACACACACATGCACACACACACACACATATATATATATAATGAAAGAAATGTCACTATGAGACGGTCGTAGCTTTTTTACATGTCAGCCATCATTTTGTGTTTTTATACAGTCCTGATGAAGACCATTGATCGAAAGCTTGACAAATAAAGGACACTAAAAGCTACGGCCATCTCATGACATTTCTTTCATTATACCTTCCACTAAAACAACTATGAGTGACCACCAGCGTTGTGTTCGAGGAACATTTCTTACAATATATATATATATATGTATGTATATATAGATGCGAAGATACCCAACTTTTGCCCTCTTTTGAGAATGAATTATACAACTTTCTCATTTAAAAATATTACTGAAATTTTCATATTTTATATATACATATACCTATATAATGTGAAAATTTCAGTAATATTTTTAAATGAGAAAGTTGTATAATTAATTTACAAAAGAGGGCAAAAGTAACTGAATTACTGAATGAGTGGTAGTATCATTCAGATTGACAGTTTACATATTCCATAAATTTTCATCTAGGAATGAATTATGAAACTAAAATTTAACTAAACTGAATTGAGCTCTTTTTTCAAAAAATAAAAATGTATTCCCCCAAAACAAATTTTCTAATTCATTTCACTCTTAAAATGAAAAATTTACATGTATTTTTCAGTTTTAATAATTCAGAAATAATACTTACCAAGGTATAGGTGTTACAGTGTTTGAACTCTATTGAATTGAGCTCTTTCTTCAAAAAAGAAAACATATTTCCCAAATACACAAATTTTCTAATTCATTTCACTCTTAGACTGAAAAAAAAAATCCATGTATATTTCAGCTGTAATAATTCTAAAATAATACAGTTAACTTTGCATGAGTCGAATCTGTTGGGACCACGAAAAACAGTTCGACTTATGCAAAAATACTTAGAAAATGTAAATAACACATGTTGTGCATAGTTTGGTCAAGTTAATTGATTCGACGTAGGAAAAGTTAGACTTATGCGAGTTGTGCAATGTTAACATACTTACCTAGATATAGGTGTTACAGTGTTTGAACTCTTAAATGATTTCAAGATTGAAAGTCTTGGATTCAAGCCTGTAATGTCCTTTGGCAAGACGTTAATCTTCTTTTACCATTTCATACCTAGGAGAGAAATGGGGACTTGGTGAAATGACAAAAGACATAATGGTATATTATACTCCCAAAGAAGTTTTGTGAATGAAGCTGATGACCAGATTAATAGTTATAATAGAGGAGGCGAGTTGGCTCAGTTGGTAAAACGTCTGCCTGTCGAACCAAAGATCGTGGGTTCGAATCCACCCCGGGCGGATGACTGAAGCCTGCGTTGTGTGTTAACATGCCCCTCCCTTGTTTCATAGACGCAGGCTATGTTACAGTGGAAAACACTCTGTCCGTCGACCGTCGGATAGGACGTTAACTGGAGGCCCCGTATAGAGGACAGTCACACCCACTGTACTCCTCGAATAAGAGTAGGGGGAAACCGTGGTGTAGTGGTACACCTGCACATCCCAATCAGTTATATCAGGAGGAGAGACCCGAGGGTTACAGTGATTCAGTTTGCCATTCCCCTCCCAGGCACAGGTGATGCCAAATACTTAATAATGAATACTTGATAATAAGAGTTATCTGTAAAGCACATACTTACATAATTTCATATTAATCTGTTTGATACAATTTGAATTTACTACATTGATACACGTTTCCTAGACTTCAGCCAGAGTTGTATTAGGCTTGTTCAAGGGTTTAACAAATGTAATCCAAATTTTTTTTTTATAAGATGTTAACAGGGCTGCACATTAACTTTTTCACAAGGGGTCCCAAAGGAAACTTTAGGATATGTGCATTGGGTTTCTGTTTAAATTTGAAATTATTGAATATCTTTGGTTTAAAATCTGGGGGCTTTTGTGCACTTTACGCTGCTATTGTCGAGCCCTTGTCATTATTATTTTTCTTCTTACTTTTCAAGATGACGGCAATCCAAGGCACATTCCTGCATCTACTGATCTGACAGATGAGCCTTTTTACCCACCTAACCCCATGGGTAAGAAATAGATTGATATCTAATTGCTGGTTTATTAACCTAGCTATCAGATATCCTCTAACATATTTAATTTGTTTTGTATTCTTTTCTTAGTGAACATATGTTTGTTTACTTGGTTATCGAGCATTTTGTAATGTTATATATTTTCTTTATTTAAATATTCTAGGTGTAGACACCAACTTTTTCAGTAAACTTCCATTCAATTTTCCATTATTTCAGTGGGTATGTGAATGAAAAGTGACTTTTGAATAGAATATTATGAATATAAGAACTGTATTTCAAATTCAGACATGTCTATGGTATCAATAGCATGTCATCTTATCTTAATTATCTGTGCCTGTGCATTTATTAAACAATTTGAAAGAAATTATTTCAGATTGAGATGTATTCATAATATCCAGTATATGTATTATATTTTCAATTGTCTGTGCTTGTAGTCCTGTAAATCATATATTGAAAATAAAACCTTTTATCACAATTGCAAAAACATTTAAAGAAATTATCTTAAGGGCAATTTCAATATCCTTTTGTGGTGCCCATAGCAATCATGTTAGGATTATAATACGTCATTGAAATTTCCACAAATTTCAGTAGGTGATGCACAGGGCTGTTGTATTTGTTCTAGGTTGATTTCTTTAAAATCTTTCTGAAATTTTCTATGTGTCTTTCTTCCTTATTAGCAAAATACATCAAAACCCTGCAGAACATTTACCCTCATCTCCCTCTAAATGAGATGGCATCATCTGACACCCACCTAGCAACTGCTGCTCCCCAGCAACCGTCTCAATTATCAACAACACCTTCATCTAGGGTGGAAGATGCACCACAGCAAGCGATGATACAGGAGGAGAATGGGGAGGATCCTCTCGTCAAGGAAGAACCAATGTCTCCAAGTTTGGCAGAGCAAGGACAACATGAGGAGAGGGAGCAGGATGTCAGAGAGGCTATTTCTACTTCGATGGGAGGAGGAGGAGGAGGAGGGATGATAGGGAGATCGGTTCCTCCGATGAGGAAGGTGTGGCAGGTCAATACCAATGAAGCGTCTTCCATGTCGCAGGAAGAAGAGGATGAAGATGGGGAGATTGCTGGGGAATATGACCAAACAGGTACTGGATTCCAAGACATTTTGCACTTGTATATTGTCAGCTGAGAGCCAGATCAGGGTGTTAAATCTTGTAATTTACATATAGCTGTGGCTCTTAATGGATGATATGAAGTAGATATTTTGGCACCTTGGCAACTAAGTTGATGAGGGATGATTCAGCTTTTGAATTCAAAATTAATGTTAACCCAACTTTGTTAAATCTTTCTTCAATCTGTTTCTCTGATTTTTCTGCTTTCCTTAAATGCAACTTGCTATAAAGTTTTGATTTCCCTGTGATTCTAGCAATTGTGACAGAAATATCTTACTTGAAAGGTTCTGTTTTAGATTCTCCTTGTAATTGAACTTCTGTTTGAATCGGGTGATATTGGAAGTTTAAGTAGGATTTACATATAGGTATCTAATACTAGGAATAATAATAATAATTATAATAATAATTAACAACATTTATGAAGTGCATTTATACCATGTTTCTAAAAATGAATTTACAGTCATATTTTCAGATGTCTCAAATGATCATTCCAATTTTGCATGTTACTTTCCTTCAGGATTCTGAAAAGTGATGAAGCAGGGGCAGATCTGGGGGGAAGGGGGTGAATCGGCCGTGGCGCCACCCCCCCCCCCTTTGAAACCCAACTGGCATACCTTAAGTCAGGGGCGGCGCTACAGGGGGGGTCTTAAACATATAACTCTAAATTACCCCTGTTATTTAATGGAGAAAAAATAAAACGTCATCTTTAGGTCGTCTTGCCCCTCCTATCAAAATACACTGGCGCCGCCCCTGCCTTAAGTACAACAACAACAAAAATTGCCTCTGTAATTGTAAATTGTGTACTTTTCCTGCTCCAGCCCCCACTTTTACAAAAGCCTGGATCTGCCCGTGTGAAGGGTCTGTTTATGTAATATATGCCGCATTTCTCATTATATCTATATGCTTGAAATTACAAATTTAAGATTGAAGAGTGAAAACATCAGTCTTTGTCTGTATAACCATTTTGACAGGTAATGCTGCTGCTGTGCCCAATGAGCATGACGATCATCCAGACCAGGATTATGAAGGCGAAGCTGTCGAAGGTATACTGCAACGTTCTGGAGCGATGACAGAATTCTTCATCAACCCAGTGGTACCAGTTTACAGGCAGGGCAAGAGGACAACAAGACTCCTACCTAAGGCAAAGCGACAGAAATTGGAGATGATCATGGCAAGGCAGATGCAAGGAGAGGATATGATGAATGTCAGTGATGATAGCATTGGTAAGTTTGAGGCAAAGTTATTCCTCATATCTTTATGCCTCCGCCCACTGAAGGTAGTGCCGGAGGCATTATGTTTTGGGGTTGTCCATCTGTCTGTCTGTCCGTCTGTCCGTCCGTCCGTCCGTCCGTCCTTCCCGCTTTCTTGTTCTAGCGATAACTCAAGAACCACATGAGGTATGAACTTCAAACTTGGTACTAGTATGTATCACCATAGGAAGACAATCTGATTAGATTTTGGGGTATGCAGGTCAAAGGTCAAGGTCACAGAGGCCAATTTCTGAAATTTCAGGTGTTAGCCTCATTCCCCCGATTACTCAAGAACCATTTGAGATAAGAACTTTAAACTTGGTTCTAGTATGTATCACCATAGGAAGAGGATTTGATTAGATTTTGGGGTATTTAGGTCAATAGTCAAAGGTCACAGGACAATTTCTGAAATTGCAGGTGTTAGCCTTGTTAATGCAATATCTCAAGAACCATTTGAGGTATGAACTTCAAACTTGGTACTAGTATGTATCACCATAGAAAGAAGATCTGATTAGATTTTGGGATACGTAGGTCAAAGGTCAAAGGTCATAGAGGTCAATTCTGAAATTGCAGATTTTAGCCTTAACGTGATATCTCCAGAACCATTTGATCCATTAACTTCAAACTTGGAACTAGTATGCCTTTACCTTTATTATCATCATACCTCAACTCTTTTGTATTCATGATTAGGAGGAGATAAAGTGATCAGACTTTTGGGTTATAAGGTGTAAGATCACATGTTAAAGATGTCAATTAACATGTAATTAGAGGCTTTTTATTCTGGTTATCACAACATTTTTAGAACAGTTTGAGCCATCAACTGAAGTTAGGCAGAGGCATATAGGAGACGCAGTCGCATTCATCTTGTTTTGAAAAAATTATGTTACTGATATATTCTGTAAAGCATGTATTATCAAACTTAGCATTCACTAGGTGTGGAAGTTTTTAACTATCATATTGGAGTAATATAATTTGAGGGAGGTACACTTTCAAAAGACTGTGGTTTCCCATCATTAGGATTGTTAAGTAATTTTGATATGTTGTTTATCTACTGAGACAGAGCATAAATATTAGTGTGTAACACGGAAAGGACTTATTATCTTGAAAAAAGAAAATGAAACCAAGACACAGATATCACATATTTGCAAAGGGTTGTACAGAGTCAGTTGGTGCTACTTCTTGATCTGCATTGTGCATACAAAATGCTTTAAACCAGAAAACCTAAAAACATGGTCTCAAATTTTGTTACTGAGTCACTATAATTGGCAGTCACACTTGTCATATCATTTTTAGCTCATCCGGCCCGAATGGGCAGATGAGCTTATGTCATGGCGAGGCGTCCGTCATCCGTCCGTCCGTCTGTCCGTCCTTCGTCCGTCCACAATTTCAAAATGCTTCTTCTTCGCCATTTCTTACCCGATTTTAATTCCGTTTGCTTTATATGATAGCACTAGGTGGGGGATTCGAAACTTCTACACAGAATTTTGAAACTCATTAAATATGCTAATTTATGCGCATTTTACGAAAATCGCAAAAATCGCTTCTTCTTCATTTATTGACCGATTTTGATTTTTTTTGTTCCATCTGAAAGACTTTCACGAGGTTCATTGAACTTCTACACAGAATTTTGAAATTTTGTCTAGAAAATTATTTATCCTAATTTATGCGAAATTAATTAAAAATCACGAAAATTGCTTCTTCTTCCTCATTTATTGACCGATTTTGATTTTTTTTGTTCCATCTGAAAGACTTTCATGAGGTTCATTGAATTTCTACACAGAAATTTGAATTTTTGTGTAGAAAATTATTTATGCTAATTTATGTGAAAATTTATGCTAATTTATGTGAAATTTATTTTAAAAAATAAAAAAATTGCTTCTTCTTCCTCATTTATTGACCGATTTTGATTTTTGTTTGTTCCATCTTAAAGACTTTCATGAGGTTCATTGAACTTCTTCACAGAATTTTGAAATTACAGTCTCAACTCAGTTCAAATTACAAATTGCGTGAATTTCTTTGCTGGATGCCGGATGAGCGCCACATCATTGATGTGCTAGTTTATCTGTTTAAGCACTATTCTCTTCCATTTACATGTAGGTGATCAGCATTTTCAGTCTGAGCCAGAAGTAGATGTACCAAACTCTTCTCAATCGCATGATGTAAGTTCCTTAATAGCATTTCTTATTTCAATCCCATTTCTACTAAAGAGCACTGAATCTTCCTGCATTCCATCTATGAGATTAGTTGTTGAATTTTGATTAAAGTTTCTCTTAAGAGTGATTTTGAGATTATTAGGCCCAGCAATTGATTCTCGACCTAGATAGCACACAAAGGTAGATAATAAATCGAAGCTGAATACGAATCAAATCCTAATATTCTCACCTATTTTGTTTATTTGGGATTTCTTAGAATCAAAGCATAGGCAAAGTGGAGAGTCGTTGCACTAAAAAGTTATTTATTTGCTATATTTATTTTAATATAGTGTACACAATGTACATTTCATTCCATATGTGTCAAGGCACTACAAAACCACCCAATTTTAGTTAGAGATCAATAAAGATGTTTTTTGTTGGCATGGTCAAATTTTAGTTTTGGGTATTTCCTGAAAAAGTATACTTAATTCTAAATGATCTAAAAATGTGGAGGCACTAAACAATCTAATAGTGGTATTTTTGACAGTTTTTAGTAGACTTATGTTTGTCTTCTCTGGATTTTGTTGTATAAGGGTGTTTTAACAACCCTGAATACTTGCCTTACTTTGATCTCCCAAAACTTTAAAAGAGAGTAAGTTCTTGTATTGATACTTGTCCACAATGACCAGCAAGATGTGCTTAATTAGTATGCCAAGTTTTAGGACAATGTGATAACTCCTTCATAGACACTTCTATTGAGTTCTAATCTTCCTTTTGTCACCTTCGCATGATACCCCGCGAGTAAGAGTCATTCATTAGACTACAAACTTTAAACCCTTATTTCTCAAAAGTAACATTCTGTGGGACTGGGCATTCTACTCTTTGTACAGTGATCCAGTGCTAATGAGTTATATCATTTTAAAGCTGAAAAACTCCTCTTACAGAATCAGACCTTAAAGTGTACCAGTCATCTGAAAAAATAATTTTGTGTACAGCTAGAGAGTATAAAATCAAACTCAAAGAACTTTATCTGGTATTCTATAGGTCAACAGTTAATGAGTATGAAGGAAATAAAGGATAACATGAAAGAGTGTAATTAAAATTGCAATATCTCTTTATAGAATTAATATTTGAAGCCCATACTTTGAATATAGTATAACGACATGCAACCTCTAACATACAGAGCAAAATTATTTTTGGTGATTGGTACCCTTTAACCAAATAATCATATCTGGCGACTTTGGGGCGGTTTTGTGGTGCCTGGTCACATATGTTCTGACACCTTCATTGAAATTGTCTAATCAATGCCCTGTCCATTATCCCAGCAGTGGGATAATGGCATTTATTGTAACAAGAGCTTTAAAGGGAAAGTTCACCCTGAAGATTACTTGAGTTTAAAAAATGCAGAAAAAATAAAGAAAAATATTGGAGAAAGTTTGGACAAAATCCGTTAAAGAATAACGGAGTTATGGACTTTTGAAGTTTTGATTTTGTGACGTCACATGCGAGCAGCTCCTCCGTTATGTAATGTGATAAATATTCCATAAAATACAGTTTTCTCAGAAAATTTATAATATTTTCGTCTGTGCATTTGATATATTGTCAGAAATGTTATTCAATACTAGATTCTGAAAAGAAACAATATTAATTTATCGTGGAACGTTAAAAAAATGCGAATATATGGAATATTTATTACATGACCAATGGGCAGCTGCTCGCATGTGACGTCACGAATCCAAAACTTTAAATACTCATAACTCTTTTATTATTTGACCGATTTTCATCAAACCTTCGCCAATATTTTTCTTTATTTTTTCTGCATTTTTTAAACTCAAGTAATCTTCAGGGTGAACTTTCCCTTTAAAGGTATGTAGTCTTGAATATGATGTGGCTGGGGTATTCTAGAAGTAATAATTAAAATCTTCCAGTATAACACATGTTATACTGGAAGTCCAACTGTAGGACTGACAGGTCTTACATAATCTGGTTACTTACCAAGGTCTTCAAAAGATCTGGCCCCAGAAGAGAAGATAATCAAAATAAATCATCCTCTCCAAGGAATGCGAATGCTCTCTGATTTCTGGTCGGCTATGTTCTGAGTATCTGATATCGAATGGCTTTTTCCTTCTCTTTTTGCTGCATGTGAGATACTTGTTTCAAATTCAAGATTGAGCACCAAGGTTTATTTGTCTTTAATGGGACCAGTCGCTTTTACAACAGGGCAATTAGATACAACCACATTCTGAACACCACTGAACAACAGCTGTTCAAAAGTAACCTCCCTACATTAAACAGATTCCTAACTTCACCTGTGAAACCAACGCTATACATATTCCTCACCCTAAACCTTACCTAAAACCAATTGTTAACCCTAACTCTATGGCTTGAATTCACGAAAGAGGTTTATTTTAAACCATGGTGTAAACCATGATTTAAAACTCCGCCGTGGACTAAATTAAGCATAAATAAGCGTAAATAAGTGCATTACTCTCCACCCATTGGACAAAAGGACATGCACGTACTACGCTTATAAAGGTTTAAACTGTAGTTTAAAATGAATCTCTCTCTGAATTCGGGCCTATGTCTTTGATGAACTAAAGCCTGGAGCAAATGTCAGATGTATTTTGTTAGAAGAGTAACCACTAAAAGGAACACTTCTTTGTTCCACCTTCATTGTCTTCACAATCCAGCTTCATTGGAAACAGCTAGCAGAGTCATTTGCAGCGAAATACAACCAGCTTTCCGAGGAGCACACCAGTCTGATGAAACTGTTCCAAAGCAAAGTCACCAGTCTAGAGAAAAAGTGTAATGAGCTTGAACAGGCATGTCAGAGCAGACAGGGGGCACCGCTCAGCAACTCCAGTCATCAGGTACGTTTGGAAATAACTTCCGTCAATCTTCCTTTGCTTAAAAGAATTGAAACTGGTCACTACATGTATTTTGCTTTGATCGTTTCCGTTCATATTACATAGTGAAATATAATCAAATGTATTGGAAACAGATTAGTTTGGTTTGTTATGCATTGGAAACTCACTCCCTTCTTGCAGTGATCAAGTAAAATGTATCAGCTTTTATTTAATTTTTTTCCTTATTGATTTATTGATGTTTTAAAAATTAGGATGGCATTCCAGGGGTACAAGGAGCTGTAGGGGGCAGTCAGTCATCCCCAAGGATCAACATGTACAGCTCAGTGGTTGTACTACAGATGCAGGGTCATGACCCTGTCAACATCAGAAGCAATGCTGATGCAAACTTCAATGCAGTCCAGCAGAACCTGTCACAAAGTGGCATTCACATATCTTTAGGGGCCAACAACATTCCGAACACCATTGAACAGCAGCTTAGTCTTCATTCGGGAGCAAGAGATCAAAGGTTACATTCCACGCCATCGCCATCAGCGTCCTCAAGAAAGACAGGAGAAGTATCGGGATCTGCAGTGACCCCAGATGCTGGTGAGAACATAAGCAGCTATAATGTGTCTTCTGAAAGAGCTGAAATTAGTTCCAGAGTAGGAAATGCGGTTCCAAAACTGGTGTCAGGAGTGGGATCTACTCTACAAAATGATTTAGAAATGAAAAAGTCTGACTTGTCTGAATGTGAAAACCAAACGACAGACAAACATGAAAAACATGGATACCTGATGGGTAATGGAACAGTATCTGATGGTGCAGACCTCTGTGGAAATGATTCTTCTGCATCTGTTAGCAGAACTGGCGACCCAGTACCAAATGTGAGTGATGTTGTTGATGGTAATGCCTCACACTGTAATGACCCAGCTACAACTTTAGATGAATCTGTGCTCGATGCTGCAGGTGATCAGGAAGCAGTATCTTGTAAGAAAGTGACAGCTTGTAGTAGTGCCTCTTCAACAGCAAATGGAATCGTATGAGTAGTAAAATAGATGGTTTTCCTTACGTTAGGAGGACCTTATTGCTCTTTCTATCCTGCACTATGAAAGACTTTCATCACATGGGGAGAGCAATTCAAAGAACATAATTGATACAAAATCAATCTTTCATACAAAGTTGACCTGATCGGGGAAATAGAAAATTAGAGAAGACAAATAATATATGTACTAAAACTTGCTTATATTTCCTGTTCTCTAAAACTTGCTTATATTTCCTGTTCTCTATTGTGGTGATGGAATAGAGTTCCCTTTTTTCTTGTAATCATTACAGGTTTTCTGCCGGAATAGCTTTGCTCTATAAAAGAAATGGATGATTTTTTTTTTGTTATTTCACAGTGAAGAAGTACACATTGGCCCCCATTCATGAAAGAGGTTTATCTTAAACCATGGTCAAAACCTAAAATAAGTGTAAGTAAGCGTATGTAAGGGCATTACTGTCGGCCCATTGGACATGAGGACATGCGCATACTACGCTTATGGAGGTTTAAATCATGGGTTAGACAAATCTCTTTTGTGAATTCGGGCCAGTGAGTTGAAGTAATCCACCTATGACATCTCATGTCATGACCAATGAGAGGATCATCATGTCATTTGTGGTCTTAACTTCCAAATCATCATGATTTTTTTTTTCATTTGGGGATTGATCTCAATCTGTCACTAATTTGTTTATGTGATTTTTTTTCTTGCTTCTGCTCATGAAAACTTTGTATAAAGGAGTTATTCCCCTCTAAACAAGGCCTAGTTCTCTCTTAATCACTGGCCATTAGGTGAGAGTGAACAGATTATGTTACATTATGTTATGTTTATGAAAAGATTATTGATGTAAATCAGTGATGTTTAATTAATAAAATTATATTCAAATTCAGTTCATCTTGAAGTCACCTATATTTTAAATCAAGGTATTAATATCTCTGTAAGCCTTGAAAGATCTTTCCTGTAGAATGAAAAAAATTAGAAATTCATTCACTGTAAACCGAAATTAGACATTTTACAATTGTGTTTTTGCCATTTGTTGTATTTACCTTGTAAAGCGCTTAGACTGCATACTTTATGAGGCGCTATATAAATCCATCTTTATTATTATTTTTAGGTGATGATTTCACCTTGTAAGGGGACTAATGACTTTTGATATTTAACATGGAATTATCTATGAAATGTTAACTTGTATTTCTACGAATCCATAATATTTGAAATTGTTGAATTGTGAATTTATATTGTGTGATCTATGATTTCTATTTATCTTATTTTCTTCAAATTTATGATTAGCACTTACATGCAGTATTAAAGAATAGTAGATAGTGTATGTATAATACGCGCTGTGATTGGTTAGATTGGGCATCACATGATGTGCAAAAATTTTGTTGTAGTGCATGATACATCATGCACTATAACTTTGATTTTGCACGGGGAATCCCATGTTAAATGAATAGGGGATGAGAACTAGGGGTCTATTTACTATAACAATTAGTGCATGTTCTACAGTATTTATGCACCATTACTGGACTATATGAACTCCAAATACTAAGTTATCCCTCGTGCAGGTCTATTTCACCTCAGCCTGCGGCCTTGGCTGAAACAAAACTGCACTCGGGATAATTTAGTATTTGTCGTGCACGTAATCCAGTATGGTGCATGATAGACCATGCACTGTTTATATACTGCATTAAAGGTGTAAGTCACTTTTGACATTCTGATTGCAGTAGGTCTTTTTTCGTTTCCACTTATGTTAGGTAAATGGAATTGAGAAAAGATTCCATCTCAGTTATGGAAGAAGAAATTACACTTTTGTTCTACTTTTGTACCTAGTTAGCTGTTTTAAAAAAAGTAATTTTGTTATCACATTATAAGCAGAGATATACAGCATGATACTTTTTGTATAAAATTTCAAGTTTTACAATTAGCAGTATTCAGAGACGTAGTCCTATATCTTCATAATTATATTCACTGCTTGCAAAACGTTCTGATTTTCTACAAATTAACTGTTTTATATTGTGATGTTTGTTGCAGCTTAATACATGTATAAGAATGTCATTGAATCATTATTCAGACGATAATGTAAAAGCCTTTCCTTTTACAGATTTCGTTTGTATGACATGAACAATCATGAACAACTGTTTCTCCTTCCTGCTCTTTCTTTCACTCTCTCCCTCTCTCACACTGCATATATATATATATATATATATATATATATATATATCTTCCTGTCTCCCCTTCTCTCTCTCTCTCTCTCTCTCTCTCTCTCTCGCTTTCCACCCTTTCTTTCACTCTCCTATCGATCTCCATCTCTCTCTCCCTATATAAGCCCTGCTTTGCAGTGCTTACCCGCTTCTACAGCTCTTGATGAAAGTGCCTTGTTCCTCCGCAAGTTCCATGTCTATGAATATTATAGTACCAAGCTTCATTATATTGTTCTGTATACTGGAGGAAACTTATCATGATCTTGCTAGTTCAGGACTTGGCAGAAGAAAATTATGTTTCTGTTTTGTGAGGTTACCTCGTACGAGTTATTTGTATTTTACTGAATTTACTGAAATACTGGCATTTGTGTTGCACGCCTTTGATTCAAGCACAAATAGAGACAATAATTATTATGAATTTGTTGTCATTCTTGCTTATGTGTTAAATAGAATTGTTGATTTGTTTTTAATCATCTTTGTAATTAATATGATGCTCTTCTACACCTTCGTTTCATCTAGTATTTGAATTCGATGCAACTAAGCGTAAGCTTATATCTTCAAGGGATATCAGAAGTCAAAATTTTAAATGAATTCAGTTGGGGAACACTTCACATACAAAGTTTGCAGAGCCCAACAGCGCCCTCTTTCCTCCCCGTAGGAACAGAATAACAAGATCGTTTTATACTATACTGTACTTCTAATAGACTTTATCCCCCCCCCCCCCGGTATATAAATATGGTTGGTTTAATCAAGATATCAGTATGATATATAGGATTGTATTTTTTCTAATAGAATATAATATTTCCTTGTGTAAAATGTACAAAATGTAGATCACTTTTGCATTTTTAAAAAGTATTTATGGACTTCGTTTGATGGGGAAATTATGTTATGAAAGAAATTCATTGTGAATATTTTTGTTATGAATTTGAATTAAAACATTATCAGATTATATATCATATCTGTGTAAAAGTGTTTTATATGCGAAATGTTAATGTCTTAATAATATTTATGATTTTTTTTTTCATTCATTCTTAAAAAAGGGGGGGGGGTGCTATGTAAAGCCATTGACGCGGAATTTTTTTAAAGCAAAATGATTCTTCAATCGCAATTATCAAACTTTAAGAAACGAAGTGATGGCAAATAATTTTCATGAAATTAATATATTTTTAAAATATTTTTGTGTTCATGAAGTTAATATTTGTTACTGGTAATCAATATTTGTACCCAAGGTGTCTGAAGAGAGTATGTAGTCACTCGGGAATAACAGTCATCAAAATTAGTTCATTCAGAATAAAGTTCTTTCTATTTCTTTTCACATGAATCTGTAAAATCAAGATACCGAATGAAGAATGTGAAATGTACACACTGCTTTCATGTACATGCATACATTTGATAATAGGCAACATTTTACACATGCATGCATATACACAAAATTTATATGATATACAATTTACAATACACATGGTGTGAGAAGTCAAGTAGTTCAAAAATTGTGTCCTGGAAACGGCTTATTTTTTCATGAATAACATTAAGAAAATTAGTGAATTCTCAATGCTCTTCACATGTATCTCCATATTGAATTAAATCTAAGAATCTTGCTATAAACAGAAAACGCAAGGAGGTATTGATTAAATTTTTAAAACGATGTTATCGACTAAACAAAGGTTCATCGCCAGTGGGTTTCAGGCTTTTTATGCGGGCCGTATATGATTCATCTAATGATATATTGCATCAGTCATGAGTTGGAGGCCATTTTGGAGGATGTGACATATAAAAACAATCGTTTAACTGTTGTATAACAAGGTTCTGTGAGATATCACGGCAAATTGATTAAGGTAGTTTTTTTTTGTTTTGTTTTGTTTGTTTTTTCTAGTGTGAATAGTAAAAGAGAAGTAATTCATATCACTTCTTAGAAGAGAGTAATTACTATGGAAACGCCCGTGGGACGATTCACGCATAGATCGACACCCGGGATATACATTTGTCAATTTCAATTACAATAGCTGTCATAGTGCGAAGATAGAAAAAAAAAACTATGCGCAGAGTCGTGCATACAAATAATTGGATACATAAGAAATGAAAAGCATAAACTCCATCAAAACATTTTTTTAGATATTAAGAAAAAAATTTAGTATTTCGAGATAAGATTAAGAGAAAGAATTCTTCATCTGCACGGAACCATTAATACACGAACAGGCATTATTCAATACATGGATATGCAAACATTTCTTTCTTAAACTCATGAAAATGTAAAGCTTTCTCTTGATAACCCCAAATTGTTGTTTTGGAGTTCGTCCCTTCTTTCTCTTTTGTAAGCAATTTAAAGAAATAAACTGTTCATGTTTTTCAGTCATTGATCGAAAAAGAATGCATTTTTTTTGTTAGCACCCTATTCCAAATGTAATATGATATAACTTAATGGCATTAGCAGCATTTGGTATTTAAGATACATACAAAAATTAAGCAAAATGCTCTCAAGTTTGATATAACAACATGATCACATATATGATTAATATATATGATTAATATACAGGGACACCAACAATTTTTATATTTTTTTTTATGAATGTACATTTTCATGTGACGAGCTCAAGCAGATGTAATCCTGTCACTGCACATTTAAAACGAAAACATTATCTTACTTAACATGCATTGAATTCTATTTCATTTATCAACATGACCAAAGCAGATTTACACAAGTTTTGAAATCTGATTGGGTCAATTTTTGCAATGCGGCCGACACCATTTGAAAGCAAAGAGAAAATTGTCTGTCGAATTGCTCTTTATTTTTCGTTGCTTTCTAACACCTTTGTGGGAATCGCTCGGAGACAAAACTATCCATACTCATCTCCAAATGTCATTGTTTCGCTAGATGAATATTTTCACTCGGTATTTATTCTGCATTTCTTTTGTCAATAAAAAAATATGTTAAACTTTGATTGAGGCTGATGCTGGAGCGTGCGAATCTTCTTGCCCTCGCTTTTCATAAGCCCACTTATAATTGAATAACCTCTACAAAACTCGATCTTTTTCTCTTTGTGTTATTAAAGTACACAGAGAGAAAAAGATCGAGTTTTGTGTGCTTACTGTGACAAAAAGAACCTTAAAATAACGTAATCGAAACTCGATACCATGAACGTATTCAAAGGAATATCCGTCACAGACTTTGGAGAAGGTCAATACTGAACTACTACACAGTTTCGCTCTCGAATGCTCCTTGTTTGAATCTATTGTCTAGGATGAAATATCCAAGAACTTCACAAACCGTGATCGCACAACACCATATTTTGCTATTCATCAGTCTCTTTCCGCAATGCACCGGCACCTTTTGGGGTGATCACGTGTTCAAGTTAAGCGACTTCGCTCAATTGCATTTTGATACTTTAAAATGCTTTAATTCAACTAGCTAGATGACGAAGATGATCTGACGGTTATCCGAACTGTGAACGATGGATGTGATCTTTAGCTTGACAGTCTTTTTTCTAAAATTGAATCATCAAATCTATTTGATTATCATATTATATAAACACAAAGTATATAGATCTAGGAAGCAACTGGAGGAACACGAAAACTGAGTTCATTTGTGTACCTATAGCTTCATTCACAAACTGTACAAATTAAAAGCGGCATATCAATCCATATATTTACATAATTACCACACCTGCCGCAACCATGTTTCACACGAGGCGTCATTTCGATTGCATAATTACCTGCATTAATGTGATGAAAATAATCTATACGCCATTAACTCAACGCAATTTTCACCATGTTTTTCGCTTTTTGTAGGATGTTACTCTTACATGGTACGTCAAAGTTCACGCCAGCCGCTGCACGCAGTCCTGCGTCAGACGAATGATGCCTCTTGTGCAACCAGGGTAACTTCGCTAGTCATAAGGACCGTTATTCATAAGGACCGCTATCCATAACGCGTGACTAAATGTATAGCGGTTTTGTATGAATAACGGTCCTTCTAATTAGCGAGCAAACCATAGACAAATTACCGTGCTATTCATAAGGACTTTCATTCATGAGGACCACTATTCATAACTATTCATAAGGACCGCTATTCATAACGCGTGTTAATTGAATAGGGGTTTTCTATGAATAGCGGTCCTTATGAATAGCGAGCGGACCCCGTGCAACCGGCATCCATCTCAAAAGTTCTATTGTCCCAACTCCGGTTAAAGTTCATCAAAACTGTCCAACAAGTCTTTCAACTGCTCGACTGCTGATTTTTCGACACCCTTCTCAGTCAAGGCAGCTTCTAAACTATCTCCTTCGTTATGTCCGTTTACGTTTTCGTATTCGCTGTCATCGCCGTTGTCGACTATATCGTTGTCATCGTCCGTGTCCGTGTCTTCGTCCAATATCTTCTGTAGATTACTCATAGCCGATGATTTGGTCAACCCTGATGAATGATACTCTTCTTCATCTGCATCCTCCTCTTCCTCTTGCTCCTCCTCCCGCTCCTCATCATTTTCGATTTTATCCTCGTCTTCATCTTCACGTGGTGGGACATCATATATGTCCTCATCAATTCGCGGAGGTTCATCGTAGATCTGTTCGTCTTCGAATACACGTTTCTTTGACCGACTCAAGCCCGACGATGCCGGCGCTGGTACTGGTGGAGGCGTCAATGGCGGCGACTTCGAAGTACTTCCACCATTCACTCTTTGAACCTCAGTTCTGTTTGATAACGATTTAGCTGACCCGTTCTCGACGTCGGCATCCGACGACGCCGTATTCGCACTCGACGTCGAATCCAATGTGCGGACGTCGTGTGATCCCTGTCCGCTGTCATCGCTTGCCCGACTCTTGCCGCCGTTACTTATACCACCACCATCGACAGGGCTACCTTGCAGCGCCACATATTGCACAGTCTGTGGACTCTTGGTGGTCGGCGATGTCGATTTACTGGATTCGAACACGTCATCGTTTTCGACGCCGACTTCAATGGTTCCGATGGGGAGACCTTGATAGTCGGGGGTTTCGCTAGGGTCGCACTCCACACCCGAAGATTTTCGCTGCTGGCCGGGCCTTATGTTGTCCTGCATGTACTTCTTTATCTGGGACAGCTTCCTCGCACCCGTACTGCTTCTATCATACAACAAAATATAGAATATAAATAATCAAATTTCAAGCTAAACTTTATGTTTCTAAGAGAAAAAAAAATCAGCTAATGTTTTCAAGCAGTTTGTGATACGGGACGATCCTCAATATTTCATTATGTATCAGGGCCCCTTTGCATAAAACTTACCATGAACTTTGCTATCAATGGTAACTCCCATTGAAACCTTGATTTCGATTGGCTGTTGAGTGATGTTACCATGGTAGTTACCAATGATAGCAGAGTTACCACGGTAAGTTTTATGCAACGGGGCCCTGATACATAATGAAATATTGAGGATTTGTTTTATCTCAAAGAAAGGGCATTTGAAACATATGCGAATGCATGTTTTGTTTTTTTTACTGTTCTAATTTAACTTTCTTCAGTCAAGTTTGTGACTAGTATGTATTCTGTAAGATTATAAAATGCTGATGTACAACGATTGCATATGTTTTGACGAGAAAGAGGAGGCCTAAATGCTCAGTGGGAGAGCAGCGGTAAGCAGGATGTTCTGGGTTCGGAACAGAGCTGATGCCCTGGTTCCCTTTGGTAAGGTATTTAATCATCAATTATCAAGTCCCTCGGATAGGACATAGGTTCCCCATGTTGCTTACCTACATGCAACTATTTGATTTGTTAGCAGTCACGATAAATAAATCATCTAAATTAAACTATGTCGTGGCATCGACACTACAAAGTAAGCTGAGAAAAGAAAATATATTGACAATAAGACTAGTACCACGGAATAATGCTATAAATAAAGAAGAGGGAATAGTCATGCCCTTTCTTCGAAATAAAGTGAATCCTCAATTTGTCATAGTGCTGATCATGGGAATACCTAATGGGAAAGTCTCAATTGAATCACACGTGTAGAAAGCGTGCAAGGAAAGGGAAGAGAAGAACCTAGGTGATCGAATGACAAAAAGGCCGAAATTATCCGCCTCTTCTTTCCATAAAAAGCAAACGTTTGGAGCATTATTGAGCCGTGTGTTCATGGTGTTACCTATCCCGTTTGATTATCACGAAGAAATGAGCGAGGACAGATTGACATGAACATTCGTTCGGAGGTTTGGCGGGAAATGTTCAATAAAGTACACTTTATCACCCAACCATCGCATCGAAGTACCACAATATGATGGAGGGCCTGTCGTTTGAATCATATATCAGGATAATATGGCACAGCTGCCGTTCAGTTTACGTGGCTCATAGGCGTACTGAGGGGGGGGGGGTGTTTTGGGTGTTTTAGGTGTTCAACCCCCACCCCCCCCCCCGCCCCTTTAGGTGTTAAAGGCACCCCCAAAATTCTGACCTTTTTTGTGCTTGCTTGTCAGAGAATTTTGGAGTAAAAAGACGCCCCCCCCCCTTTAAAAAATGCTGGGTACGCCACTGACGTGGCTTATGTATCAATTTCACACTTCCAGTGGGCTGGAATGTTATCCGAATAGGTGTATCATTATTATCAATTTATTACGATCAATATGATTTCTATATCACACGAATGCCTGTCAAGAGGCACAGGGGCGTAAATATTAGGTGCAGCTGTTCAAGGGTACCAACCCTGCTCAATTTTGTTTCCGGCAAATCAATTCAACCTCCTACTGTAAGGTGTGTGAGGGGGGTTGGGGAGGGGGGGGGGGGTTAACCCTTTTTAAAATATCTTTCGTCAAATCACTCCCACTCGGACACTCTATAAGGTGTGCTGGTTGACGGGTTGGTGGAGATAACGCCCCTACGCAAAATGCTCATTGTTGACATAAGTTTCCCCCCCCCCCCTTTCTTTATTTATCATCAAGGCAAAAATGAATGTTTATCTATCGGCAGATGATCACCAATATCATCTATCCCCAAGCAGATAAAAATGCCACATGCTCTAGCGACGCCCCCAAAGGGGCGACTTGGCGTTGGACCACAAAAGAACCGAAATGTTCTGGTGCCTTATGGCTAGGACTGTCTGATCTAATGTGACACCTGTTGGTGAGGGATTAGGTTTTAAAGTCTAGTGGTTGTGACGGTGTCCACTTTGCATCATCAAGAGTGATCACATGATTCACCCATTAGTCACGTACGGCTGGTTGGCCAACTTTTCCACAAACCTCTGCACGATCAATTCATTAGATTACGTTGGTCCGATGCCACGAGGGACTTTGGAGCGACAATATCCAACGTCTCTCTCCATTTTTGTCTTTATATTTGATGGGTAAATGTGATGCATTGTCCCAAGCAATGGCAAACGTGTGTCCCATCCATTTTTTAATGCATAGAGACATCGGATAACTGTCATTTTGAATTCCCAAGTGGACTTTGAGATAAAGAATTGTGGGGGATATGAAAAAAATGAAAACAAAGTTATTCGACAGTTACCAGATGTGCTATTGCATTTCTGATGCAATTGTGATGCATTGTACCGAACAGGCGCAAACGTGCCTTTACTTCATACCCCCTTTAAATGTGGTTTGACCCGAATCAATCGCAAGTCCTCCAAAATTACAAATTATAATGGTCTATTTCTCACCTACTCACAGGATATGCGATTGATGCTCAGCTTAACTGAATCAAAACTATGGGATTTTTTTTTTTACCTTCTATCTTTGCCATTGGTATACTTGGACGTGACTTCGGCTTTCTGTCGGTTAAAACTTCGGAATTTCATGGCATTGTGAAATGCTTTCACCCATTGGTCCTGTTCGTAGGCACTGTCGGTTAACTGGAAAAAGAAAACAAATGATAACAGTTTATTTATCTAGTTTTCATATCTGAGCCTCGTCTTATATAAATTGACTCGTATCGATAGCAACTTATTAATTCTAACTGTGTACTTAAGATATAAGAGGTTGTGAATCAATTTGGATTAATCGCAGCACTTTATAAGACAGGGCACTGATGTTATTTACACGATGGAACCAGTGGTGTATCCAGGATTTTTAAAAGGGGGGGGGGGGCGGAGCACAAATGCAGGGCTGTCAACTTTAGGGAACTGCCTAGAGGGAGATTCGTATTTTTTTCTTCTCGCCAGCCCTCCAGAAGTCGCTCGGGGGGGGGGGGGGGTATGATTTTATGGGGTCCAGTTTTCCTCCATAAGGAGGTGCCGTGGTCCAGTGGTTTAAGGCGCTTGACTGGAGATGCGAGGATCGGGCGTTCGATCCCCGGCACGGCACTCATGCCCTTGAGCAAGGCATTTTTTTTTCTACATTGCTCTATATCGTACATCAAATAAATGAAGTGCTATAGGCATATTGATACCAGCGTGTGCATGTGTGTAAAAAAAATATCTCAGACAAGCAACAACAACAAAAAAAAGGGTTATCAGTTCTGGAAGGGGGGCACAATTTTGGGGGTCAAAAGTTGTCAAGGGGCAGTCTGCCCCCTGCCCCCTAGGCTACGCTAGTGGATGGCACATTTTCATTAGCAGAGTTGGTCTTTCATGAAACCCTGTTCCTTTATATCATAGCAAATATATCGCAAAACATTCATATCCGTCATGTCCGTATTTTATATGAGGTTATTGATATTTCTTTTAAAAATCAGAAATAGTAATTTTTGCCAAAACTTTCTAGAGCATCATGACGGGGAAAGTAACGAATCCACCTTCATGATTGGGGTTAAATACATTAAACGTATTTAAACGCTTTATATAGGATTCACAGTTACATCTGGAATTATTGGGGGCAACTGTCACCGCCCCCTCCCTCATAATGGAACTTATTAGTTACTTCCAATTTGTATTTCTTTCTTTGATTTCCACATTATAACATAATGCATTCGAGGAATTTTTTCCCACTCGATACCCATTACCTTACATGGGTAGAGAGCGGCAAAATGTAGATTAATGTCTTTCCAAAGGACGTTAGTGCTGTGGGGATGATACTCACGAATACATGTGTCTTCTGCAGGGTGATGATCTCGAACGGATAATGCTTGTGGCTGTTCGTATGTTGTTTCTTCACCGTCTGTACATCTACGAGAGGGAGGACATCCATACATTCCTGCTGTCATGGTAACAAGAAAATATTTCAAATGAAAAAAAAAACAACAAAAAGACTGCATTTGCTATCTCCGTGTAGCAGATTCTTATGACTAATACCATGAATATTGTTTGGTGGAACAATGATGACAACTAGGGGAGATTGGGAAATTGAAAACAGGGTCTTTTTGGCAGCATCCTGATTTGAAAATATGATTTTGTTTTAAATTGTCGGATAAAAAAGCTACTTAATCTCTATCAATTCCATCGAACATTAAATGACCGATGAAATCGGACTTAAATCCTGCTTTATGCGGACATCGATGGATTTTTCAGGACTAAGGAATACGTTGTTAAAAACTGAAGTAGAAAATGATATTCGACTCTTCTACATGCAGCGTCTACAAAAGGGGAATGCTCGTGGAAGGGGTGTGGTGTTGGGGGGGGGTGGGCACTCTAAAACTAAAGAATACTAAATGAACATTATGATTTATCTTAACAGGTTTAAACTGGTCGAAGAGTGACACATTTTTCAAAATATTGTCGCTAGATCAAATATAAATTAGGGATGCATCCAAAATTGGTTGAAATACCATCATGATTGTAAAAAATCTGTCATTGCTCGGCTCTTTATCAAAATATTAATTCAATGATTAAGTTTTTTAGAATCGGCATTATATATACAAAATATCAATTACAAACATTTCTTATGGGGTTGAATCAATAACACGGATTAATCATATTATGATAAATCAAAAATGTTGACTTTACGTGGAAATTAAGAGGGATATTGAGAGAGGAATATGTATCAGCGCGACAACACCCCCTGTAACATCAACTTTCCCAGTCATATTTTCTTCCTGTTGGATCTCTAAAGATGAAAATATTTCTAGGGATAAATCATACATGGAGGACTGACAAAGATCAATGTGGAATAACTTGGATGAACCCCTGCGGATATTTTGGACAAGTTCGCAGTGCTTTTAATCAATTTGGTGGTGATTAATGGTCATGGCTGAACGTTTCTATGGCAACCAGGCATTAATCATAGGAAAGGTTATTTATGTGAAAAGGAGCCCAAGTTCATTCCTAAATAAGGCATGATTTTTATTCCCCTCAATACTATTCACAATCTAATTTGCAAATGATCGCCTCTGTTTTGGAATATCTCTATATACGTTTTGTTCGGGACAGCCTCGACTAATATTTCAAATTCTCCATCATCCCCTCCCACTGCCTTCCTCTCACCCTCTCTCTCTCTCTCCCTTTTCTTCTCTCTCTCTCTCTCTCTTTCATTTTATACATGCATGTCCATATTCAAAAAAACTATTCATTTTGAAACAAATACATAGGCCCAGATGATAAATAAGAATCCAACCAAACAAGACGATCAAATATCGTATACCATTACATTTATACATTTCCTTATTTAAAAAAAAAAATCACATATTGAAAAATGTCCATACTGCAAATAACACAAACTGGGGCCTCTTGCATAAAAAGTTGCGATTAAACGCAACTCAAAAAATTAAACGCAACTTGCTTTTCAACCAATCAGAATCGCGTATTTGGGACTTGCGTTTAATTTTTTGAGTTGCGATTAATCGCAACTTTTTATGCAAGAGGGCCCTAGTCTTTTATTTGTTGTACTATATCAGAAATATATATTATCTTGGTGACAGGTTTAAGACCGTTTTATCTTGTGCGTTAAACGATTTCCTACGATGGATGCATATATTCAAAGATATGAGGCATAAAAATGCGTCACTGATAAGGCCTTGAACCGCGGGATCATTATCTAGGCCAATAACAAGGTTACGATAATGTTTGCTAAACATGGACGACAAAATATATTTACATTTCTTTTGTTTACAGTTACAACATACGAAGACAATATACCACTTTATTTAGAAAACTGCACGTTAAGCTAATGTATATTCAGAATTCAGATATCAATTTTCGTTCAAGTTCCGTGTACCGTAAATGACATTTCTTATTGTTTTTTTTAAATATTGGATTAAAAATGTGAATGCGTTTATCAGTTAATGTCCTTTCCCAATTTACGATTAATCATTTTTTGTTCTTCATTTAAACAGATTGCGTATAAACAATGGTTTGTAAATTCAAATTCAAAAATATGATTTTCAAAAACTTTTTAATTTTACGCAGGGCCAGTATGAAAAACAACCTAAAAGTTCGATGTCTCATCCTGTCGAAGCGTTTGGTTAAAAGTAGATAAAAAGGATAAATGAAATGTAACGGAACAACAGAAAACGCTGAATGACATTCTACCTGTTCTTCCAACATAAACCACAAAGACAATAGTCTCTCGAGGGAAAATATAAACAGAACTCATCATTTCCAATTTGAATCTATAACTACGAAGCCATACTTTATACAACCGAAGCATGCCAAGGGGCGCAGCGTGGGCCAGGCAATTAAGGGGGCACTGGTGTCGCGGGGGGGGGGGGGAGGGGTGGGTGGGGGCTGGGATGGTTTTGGAAGGTGCCGTCTCCTTTTCACGATGTCTGTCCCCTTCCTTTCTATTTTTTCTTTTCTCGATTCGCCATACGATGAGGGGGCGGCACGTGTCCCCCTGTAGCTGTGGCACTGATACAACCAATCATGTTATAATAATTGTTTGGTAAGCTCGCAAGATATTTTCAGATGTATTTTCAATCCAAAAATCTGTGACTCCAAAGGAACCCCCCCCCCCGAATCCGCCTCGTGGCTACCTGTGTAACCCTTTCCTTTCATTATTTTTTCAACATCTATCAAAAAGATAGCATCTTTGAGAATTAAAATTATACTTACATCGCTTCTTCTTGCATCGTCTTCTGATTTGAATGTTATGAAGGCATCTTGGTTGAGACAAAACCATCGCTTCTTTACACTCTGAAATTGGATGAAATAGATGGATAGAAATGATAAAACATGATCAGTGTACCTGCATGGCATTTGAGTTCCGTTCACCGTAACTCGAAAAATTCATAACATTGAATACATTATAAAAATGTTTAAAGTCTTGATTTATGAATATGTCTGTCAGAGTCATGAAAATGGGCAAGTTAAAAAAAAAAATCGCTTTAGAATGTTGAGCAAACGAGAAATTCAGGGGATTTTTCGTATACAAAACGCAGTTAAAAATGGTAATGATAATACCCTTCACATTTTTCGGGGGAGGGGGGGGGATGGGGTTCCTTGGAAATGAATATGATCGAGTGAAAATTATAGTTCGAGTTGTAAGTTATTTTACAGTATGTCTATATCCTTTTAATGTTATTACAAACTCGGTTGGCATGGCAAGTTGGGTTTTCTCAGCGTAAAATGGCTATTGTAATACTAGTAGGCAGCGTAGGTCGGCGTCGGTCGGAACCTTCCACCACTCGAAATTTCCGACCGGCACTCAATGCAATATCACACCCGTCCGCCCGGCACTAATTTCCCCACTGACAAAGAAAAAATACTACAATTTTGACCTACGAACATGCAACTGTGGTTTAAGAGAGTAATTTGACAGCACTCACAGCAGGTATATGTACAAAGTAAACCAAATACTAGTACAGTAGTTACAATGCTTAATGCTGCAGCTACAGTACAGTGTGTACTGTGTAGATACATGATATTTTTACTGTTTAACTATAACTTATAAGCCCTGAAAACTGACTAGTTTTTGTCCCCCTGAACCCCCGTGGCAAGGTTTCGGGCGATAAAATTTCCACCACTAAAAAGTCTCTGGTGACAACCCTGCTAGTAGGTGAGGAACACACAGCTGTTAGAAGGGCATTAGCAGGCCTGGGAATGCCTGCAGTGTTAACGGCTAACGTCCTTCTGCTGGGACCCGAACGCGTTGTCATTATTGTTAATCCTTTTACAGCGAAGTAGTAATCAACGATATGACGTGACTACCATATTGAGAACATAAATATATTTCTGCCAATTTCTATCGCATTCAAGTAAATAATAGAATGAAATTTAAGGAGAAAAAAAAAAGAAAAGAAAAGAAAAGAAAAGAATGAGAGAAAGAAAAGAAGAAGAACAACAAAAGCAACAGGCTAACAATAGTCCTTAAAATTAGCTTCATATACTAATACGCAATATTGATATACAAGGGTAAAGGTTATTATAATAGCGAAAAGCTAATCCCCTAGTAATCCTTAAAGTAAACCAAGTAACGAGGTGCTTCACGAGCATGAGTAGACAGTGGCGCAAATCCATTTTGAACTTCGGGGGGGGGGGGGGGGAACCACATGATTTAACTTTTGTACCTGTCCGAAATATCTGAAAAAAATTCTGACTCCCCCCCCCCCAAAAAAAAAAAAAAAAAAAAAAAAAATGTTATCAAATTTTGGGTCTAGTTTTCCTCCAAAATTCTCTGACAAGCAAAAAAAAAAAAAGTTATCGCATTCTTTTGGCTCAAGTTTTCCTCCAAAATTCTCTGACAAGCAAAAAAAAAAAGAAAAAGAAAATAAAAAGGTTATTCAAAAAGGTGGGGGGGGGGGGGACATTCGCCTATCTTCAAAAAGGTGTGGGAGGGGGACATGTCCCCCTGTCCCCCTGGATTTGCGCCCATGTGAGTAGATGAATAATA
>CM046836.1:25620757-25628257 GCA_025618425.1 Heliocidaris tuberculata
TTTAAAGATAGAACAAGACTAACACTGAGTAATGTAAATGGTTTCCCTGTATTTTATCTACTATCATATACTTTTAAATCAATTTAAAGTGTACCAACCACCTGAAAAAAGAATTTGTATACCACTAGGAAGTGTAAAATTAACCTCAAAGAACTTTATCTGAAATTCTATAGGTCAACAGTTTAGGAGTATGAGGAAATAATTAAAGGATAACATAAGATGCTCGCGCGGCGGACAAACACTCTGAGTTGGGTTCTGCGCGGGCCCTTATCTTGTGAGCGCATACAGGTGTGTTGAGTAGTCTACTCACGAGTCGCTTTTATGCTTATAGAGAGTATAATTAAACTTGTAATATCTCATTACAGAAGTGATGTTCGAAGCCCATATTTGGAATATAGTAGAAAGACATGGAACCTCTAACATACAGAGTAAAATATTTTTTGGTGATTGGTACCCTTTAACTTTCATCAATGACAAATCACATTAATAACAAATTACTAGTGTGGTTTTTGAACTTTCCATAATGTCTATTAAAGGTACTGTAAAAAGGTAAAAAACTGCTTTGGGCAACAGGGGTAGAAGGATTTTGAACAAGATGAATGCGACTGAGTCTCCTATATGCCTCCGCCTAAATTCAGTTGATGGCTCAAACTGTTCTTAAAATCTTGTGATAACCAGAATAAAAAGCCTCTAATTACATGTTAATTGACATCTTTGACATTTGACCTTACACCTTATAACCCCAAAGTCTGATCACTTATTCCTCCTCCAATAGTCAAGAATATCAAATATACAAAATAGTTGAGATATGTTGATATGTTGATAACAAATTTAAAAAAAAACATTAATTTCACATACACCTGTATAATGACCTCTATGACCTGTCACCTTTGACCTACATGAACAAACATCTAATCAGTTCGTCTCATTATGGTGTTTCATACTAGTTTCCAAGTTTGAAGTTAATGGATCAAATGGTTCTTGAGATATCATGTTAAGGCTAAGACCTGCAATTTCAGAATTGACCTCTATGACCTTTGACCTTTTACATACGGATCCCAAAATCTAACCAGATTGTCCTTCCATGGTGATACATACTAGTACCAAGTTTGAAGTTCATACCTCAAATAGGTTCTTGAGATATTGCGTTAACAAGGCTAACAACTGAAATTTCAGAAATTGACCTGTGACCTTGACCTTTGACCTCTGACCTACCTACCCCAAAATCTAATCAGATCCTCATCCTATGGTGATACATACTAGCACCAAGTCTGAAGTTCATACCTCAAATGGTGTTTGAGTTATCGCGGAATTAGGCTTACACCTGAAATTTCAGAAATTGGCCTCTGTGACTTGACCTTTGACCTACGTACCCAAAAATCTAATCAGATCCTCATCCTATGGTGATACATGTACATACTAGCACCAAGTTTGAAGTTCATACCTCAAATGCATGGTTCTTGAGTTATCGTGGAATGAGGCTTACACCTGAAATTTCAGAAACTGGCCTCTGTGACCTGACCTTTGACCTACATACCCCAAAATCTTATCAGATCGTCTCCCTTTGGTGATACATACTACCACTAAGTTTGAAGTTCATACCTCAAATGGTTCTTGAGTTAATGCTATAGAACGAGCCTAACACCTGAAATTTCAGAAAAATTGGCCTCTGTGACCTTGACCTTTGACCTACACACCCCAAAATCTAATCAGATCATCTTCCTATGGTGATACATACTAGCACCAAGTTTGAAGTTCATACCTTATGTGGTTCTTGACTTATCGATCAAACAAGAAAGAAAGCGGGACGGACGGACGGACGGACGGACAACCCGAAAAAATAATGCCTCCGCCACCACCTTCGGTGGGCGGAGGCATAAAAAGCATGACCATAGCCTCCCCCCCCCCCCCCCCCAACATTCTGCTCCTGGTCAGTATGAAAATTTGCCAAAAGAGCGAAGGGGGAAAGATTCTTTATATGGAGCAGCATCATCCAGTGGGCTACGTTGTTGAAGTGTCAAAATGTACCAATTAACAGAAATTATTTTGCTCTGCAAGTTAGGGGTTCTATGTCGATATACTACATTCAAAATATGAGTTTCCAATGTTGATTCTTTAAAGAGATATTTCAAGTTGAAATGCACTCCCAAAAAGCAATACAGCGCCTTGTGAGGAGAGTAATCGATACAACTGTAGGCGCTCGCGTAGAACAAGGGCTCGAGTGGAACCGAACTCTGAGTTTGGTTCCGCGCGAGGGGGTTAATGTTTTCCTTCAATTTCTTCATACTCCCTAACCATTAACCCATAGAAGGCCAGGTTAGGTGTTTTGAGGTTGATTTCATACATTAATTCTAGCTGTACACAAATTACTTTGTAGGTGATGGTACACTTTAAGAATTGGCTTGAATGAGAGAGCAGGACATGTGTTGGGGCTGGTTATCTCATCAGCAAACAGAGACATATTTTTAATTTGGGAAAGGGTTTGTGCCAGCTATCAACTTCCTAAAAACCAAATTCCTCATTTTAATCCTGGAACAAACACTACACCTAAGCTTAACTCTAATCCTAAACCTAATCTAAAATAAAACCTTAAATCTTTGACAAAATATTGTTGCAGGATCAAACGTAGGACCAACTGCAAAAAGACAGTTTTCCAAGACCTGTCCATATCATAAACTCACAATATTGACAAACTCTTGATAGCTGATGACACCTCCAGTATTCTCCTCTATAGTGGTCTCCAGGACCTCCCTCTTGTGTGGATCCAGGTCCTCCCGGAGCCCATACTTGTAAAGAATCACTTGGAAGGCCTCCATGCTGATCACCCCGTTACCATCAACATCAAACTGGAAAGACAGAAGTAAGAAAGAATAAGAATCAGATTTTAAAAAGGAGTACCAATCACCTAAAAAAATAATTTTTCATACAATTAAAATCTATAATTAAACTTCAAAGATTTTGTTTAAATCTCTACCTGGCATTCTATGGGTTAATTTATGGTTAAGGTGCAAGAAGAAAATGAACTAAAACAGAAAGTTGGACTTGGTTCAGTGCAGGTCCTATTCCATGCAAGAATGTAAAGGGGCACCGATTTAATCTACTCACAAGTTGTTCTTATCCTTATTGACGTTTGACAGTGTAATTAAAGGAAAGTCCTACCTCAAATCAGAGAAGCAGAATGGTGAAAGTTTGAATGAAATCGGACAAGCAATAAGAAAGTTAAGAATTTTTGAAAAATTGTAATCACTATACATATGGGAATTTCAAATTGGCCGAATAGGTAATGGCACTGTGATGTACATTGTAGGTGCGGACAACTCCCCCATTCGCTCCAACACACAAAATGACTGAAATGTTATTTTTTTCAAAATGTATTACTCAGTAGAATCTTTTTCGTTCATGAGGAATTATAAAAATATGCTATCTCCAATATATTTTGAGTACTGCCCTGAGGGTAAAGGCGCTTCGGAGAAAACCGCAAATTAATGATATTTTTGTGTACGACAAACGGGAGAGTTGTCCACAAGTATGTCACAATCGACTCACCAAAGTACCAATTTGAGATTTGCATAGATGTAGTGATCTCATTTTTCAAACATAACTTTCTTATTCCTTGTCTGATTTCTTTCAAACTTTCACCATCCTGTTTTCTTATTTTTCTGCTTTCACACAAATCATTTTATTACCAAGGTTGGATTGCCCTTTAAACTTACAATTTTTCTTTATAGAAGTAATATTTATATTACTTTGTGAATACACATGTAGTATAGCAGCATGGAACCCCCAATGTGGTACACTTTATAGTTACTTGAAAACTTTTATTTATATGATTCAAATATTAGTTTAGGCCTGAAGAATGAAATAAGAATGAAATCTGAAGATGATTATGACAAGAGTAACAAAATATGTGTACTACTTCTCTCTCTTTGTTGTGGTGGGGGGGGGGGGGAATAAATATTCTGAGATGACTAATTAACATTTACTTTCAAACAAATTTAAAAATATTAATTTTTGCTGAAACTTTCCAATGTTTTCAAATATGCTCGGACACCTATTACTAACACTCTGTTTTCTCTCTTTCATTAATTTGTTTTTCTCTCTGTCAGTCTGACTTTATCTTTCTTCATATCTTCATTTTTCTCTTTCTTTATATTGCATTATTAACCCTTTCAAGACAATTGACCACATTTTGTAGTTTGGCCCAATAACTTTTGATTCAGAGCTCTAAAAAATATACCAGATGCATGAGTAGAAAGAGCAAATTTTTCTGCACACTCTATGTCCATTTTTGTTGCATGATCAGATTGCGTTTGATGCCAGGAATTTAAAAAATGAGATTAAGCTTTGAAATCCTTAAATTGGCAACACATTGAGAGGTTCAAAATCACTGATTTTTATCAAAATTGGCAATTTTTAAACTTTTCAACAAAATTTGTGACCATGTATATTGTTTTCAAAGACATTGCACCTTATTAGAACCATGTAGCACTAAAAGAAAAATATTATTGTTGCCAATTTGAAGAACGAAATGTGATCAATTTAGCCCTTGAATAATTCCTGTCCTGAAAGGGTTAACCAAATAATTATCAGGTTGTCAGATTTTCAAACTTGTATGATATCTATCGTGAATTCTCTTACTCAGACAAAAAGCTACAAATAAAAAGGACTGCAATGGCTGGCATCATAATTTTACTACTATCTTCATTGTATCAAATGCCCGTCTATAAAACCTATCACGACATCTTTCAATACAAATATGAACTTTAAAAATTTGAACACTGCGGGACACTGGCATATACTCTCCCAATTACAATCTAGATATAATCATTTGAAAAAGAAGTATACAGTATGTTCTTTTCATGTCAAGTTAAGCGTACTTCTGTACAAGGCAGTGATAGTCATCAGTAACTTGTATATAGATATAGAGAGAGGCAAATCAGGCAATGCACATAACATAATTAGTATGCATGAGATTTCTGTTACAATTCATGCAGTGAAATTGGTCATACAATGCGAAAAAATGCTCCTTTCCCCATTCTCTCTTTGCTTCATGTGTTAAACGAAAAATGAATGTGCTTATAATGTTGCATGTGCTCATATCACATTCTAATCAAGCCCCAAATCGCCATCCTGAATAATAGATGTACTATCCGCAAATGCACCAAGAATATAAATATATGTTTATCTTCCGCTGCGTGGCTCTGTAATAGAGAACATAAAGATGTTAGTTGCACACCGAGATCGCAAATGACATCACGATGCCGGGCGTGACGTCGATCCATGTCTCTGAAGGCAGAAAGCTACGAGTGGAAATCTAAACTTAGACTCGCTTTCCCACCTCTGACGTTGGACAGCTAAATGTAGCTCCCTCCCTGAATCGACTCTGTACCACAAAGTGATTGGGATTAATACACAACTCTCTGTGACATTATCACATAAGACTTATTTACACACAGAGCATATATATATATACATGCATAGGTCAATAGGTGATTCATTGCTTCTTTTGAGACCATGTAGTTGATCCAAACTCATTACTAGCACTCTCCTTTGCCCTTTTCGGTTCATCCAAAATTAAGCGATATATTCATAGTGTTTCAACGCAGTTATCATGTGATGTGACACCTATATCCATCTTTACATGGTTCCATGACATCATTCAACAAGAAATCTTCACTTATTCACAACTCTTTGCGGCGGGTGGTTGACCTTTAGCCTAAACAGAAATACAATGCCGCTGATGAACTGGAAACTAGTTATCTATTCATGGGATTTGGGCATAAAGAAATCAAATGAATTAGTTAAGATTCCACTTGAAATCATGATAGTGATAACCTTTTGATGATGGTTAATTCATTTCACATTTCGGAGCTTCCTGGAAAAGCTGGAGCTCTTCCAACTTTGTGAAGGCTTGGTCCCACTTCCGGAAAATAGTAACTGCACATTACCATTAAAGGTAGACCATGATTATTTAATCTTTTAGTTTAAAAGTAAAAGTGATTGAGTACTTTCAAATGGCTTAGAAAATCAATGGAATGATTCAGTATGAGCAATGATTACTATACCAACCACAGGGGATACTTGCTTCTTCTTCTTTTTTTCTCTCTCTCTCCTCCTTTGTTATTTGCACTTCTGTCCCTACATGTTTGCCATCTCTCTCTCTCTCTCATATTCCCTCTTCTTCTTTCTTTATTTCTTTCTTTTCTACCCCTCAATCAGTCTCTCTTTATAGTTTCCTTGTGTATCCTTTCCAAAATCAGTAAGTCCAGTGTTAGGATAGTTGATGCAGATTATTTACTGTGATTTAGAATTTAGATTTGGTACAATTCTACTGAATTTGTTTACACTTACTTGTGTTACTGCTTACTGGCTATATGCTCCTCTGCTTGTATTTCATTTCAACTGTACATACTTTTGTTTTATTTTTAGGGCCCTATAGAAGGTCAACTTTTGTTCAATGGGCTATCCTGGTAAAATATCATGAATAATAACAATTTCTAAGGCTATTTTGTAAATGCAAATGGAGGAAAAATACGTAAATTGCCTAAAACTAATAAAAACAAAAAGAAATATTCACTAGGTCTCTCTTTAAATGGTACATGTAATCAAAGGTATTACAACCTCAGTAATCAAAAAATATATTTACGATAATCAGAGTCATAGAAGGTCGTCTGAATGGAAAGACGATGACAGGAAGATGTTGTAAAAGGTTCCTAGATGGTATCATTGCAGAATGTGGAGGGGTAGAATACAAATAAAAAATTAAGCTGTCACCTCAAAATCAAATCACGTGAAGAGGTATTTGTTGTAGAAATTGATAGGGTCACTAAACTAATCACTGGACACATCACTATTCATGATGATGATGATAGTAATAGTTATCATTTTAGGAATACATAATATACTGTTAATAGGTAACATAAAGCTTTGTCACTTTTAAGGGCAGGCCATATTGGTATGGGGCATAAATACAAAACCCCCAATATTCCTGAACTGAACAATGCCTTTAAGTTTTGTCATTTTTAGTAGGGTATCAAGGCAAAATGCCTAGTGGCCTCGGAGTAATCTGAACCAAATGATACTTCGATGCTACTTTCGCAATCATATTAATTATGCATTGTGAAGAACATCTTCATGAATAAGCGATTCAGTAATGTTACTTAATATACTTCTCATAATCCAATACTATGAATGGATGGTATATGATGCTGATATACTTAATGCTGATACTTTGATGCTGATACTTGGCTTCTATTCATGCAGTTTGAGAAATACCTGAGGAAGCAACTCGCAAAATCAATCATTCATAAGGGCTTATTACAGTTTCTAATAGACCCAGACAAAAAGGCGACGCCACTTTACATCTAGACTAGCTAAGGCTGTGAGCTAAAACTGAGGAGGAGGATACTGTCGAGGGAGAGACTGTGACCTATTCTCTGTACCTGTAAGCCAGGGAGGAAAATTAAGACCCTGAATTAACACCATTATCTCAAAGCAAAA
>CM046836.1:25633257-25688257 GCA_025618425.1 Heliocidaris tuberculata
AACAAACTAGCACATCAATGATGTGGCGCTCATCCGGCATGCAGCAAAGAAATTGATGCAATTTGTACTTTGAACACAGTAGACATTGTAATGAATCGATGAAATGTACATGTATTGGTTACATGCATGTACAGATGATGAAGTGCCTATTGCAGATCTGGCTAAATGTGGTTTTGGAAGGAGACAGTGACATGTAGATATGAATGAAAGTCTGGAAATTGACAACTCAAGTTGCACGACTTCAGTTAAAAGATTTTGGGGAATGTAAATTTTAATAGTTTTACTGTGTGACAGAGAAATTTGAAATAAAGCATAAAGTTAGTCAAGGTGAGGTATCTCTACCAACTGTGGAATCTTTATTGAGAGAGATTTGAAGGTTAAGATTTGTAATAAAAGAGAAAAGCACTGAATGACATAAGTTATGCATTGGTGTAAAAAAAGAATTTTAAGGTTGGGACATTTAAGGGTGGCTTCAGTGCATTGTCCCTCACTGTTTCAAGTCTTTATTAGCTCATAACCCGCTATTGTTGACCACTGTCACTTCTGGGTTCTGTCGATGATGTCGACAGAAATCATGTAGAAAGGTATAGCCTTTGAAATAATCCAGCAGCCATGGGTTTCATAATGGACAGGGCAAAGAGTTAAAATAAATTTTGTATAAATTACCATAAATAATTTTCTAGATAAAATTTCAAAATTCCGAGTAGAAGTTCAATGAACCTCATGAAAGTCTTCCTCAATAAATGAGGAAGAAGAAGCAAGTTTTGTGATTTTGTAATAAATTTCGCATAAATTAGCATAAATAATTTTCTAGACAAAATTTCAAAATTCCATGAAGAAGTTCAATGAACTTCATGAAAGTCTTTTAGATGGAAGAAAAAAAATCAAAATCAGTCAATAAATGAGGAAGAAGAAGCAATTTTTGTGATGTTTTAATGAATTTTGCATAAATTTGCATAAATAATTAGCATAAATTATTTTCTAGACAAAATTTTAAAATTCTGAGTAGAAGTTTAATAAACCTCATGAAAGTCTTTCAAATGGAACAAAAAAAAAATCGAAATCGGTCAATAAATGAGGAAGAAGAAGCCATTTTTGTGATATTTTTAATAAATTTCGCATAAATTAGCATAAATAATTTTCTAGACAAAATTTCAAAATTCCGAGTAGAAGTTCAATGAACCTCATGAAAGTCTTCCTCAATAAATGAGGAAGAAGAAGCAATTTTTGTGATTTTTGAATAAATATCGCATAAATTAGCATAATTAATTTTGTAGACAAAATTTCAAAATTCTGTGTAGAAGTTCAATGAACCTCATGAAAGTCTTTCAGATGGAACAAAAAAAATCGAAATCGGTCAATAAATGAGGAAGGAGAAGCAATTTTTGTGATTTTTGAGAAATGCGCATAAATTAGCATATTTAATGAGTTTCAAAATTCTGTGTCGAAGTTTCGAATCCCCCACCTAGTGCTATCATATAAAGCAAACGGAATTAAAATCGGGTAAGAAATGGCGAAGAAGAAGCATTTTGAAATTGTGGACGGACGACAGACGAAGGACGGACGGACGGACGGACGGACGGACGGACGACGGACGCCTCGCCACGGCATAAGCTCGTCTGGCCCATTCGGGCCGGATGAGCTAAAAATGTAAAAATAATCAAAATATGATGGCTTCCCATACAATGCCCATTTCATTCAAGTTATCTTTGTTTTCAAAGCGAGAGCAGTCATGCGTTTGTCACCAAAGGAGTCTTACATCATACATACATTTCTTGCTGCTTCAAGCATAACTACGGTTCCAAAAGTAGCAACTTTTGAAAATGACATAGCCACACAAAAATAGCAGTCGAATCAAAACAACTTACCCCAAGTTGATGATCTTGGTGTAGTTTTACTCAGAAAATAATTTTCTACCCGATAAAACAAAAACTACTGATATTCTGTCAATTATTGCAGATCCCAGGTGTTTCATTCTTTCTGGACCACCTTGTACATGTGGGTCTCTTTCCCAATGAATGTCAAGAGAGTTACAATAGACCGCTTCGGTAATGTATGCAAATTTTATACATACCTTTCAAACAAAGGTTGTTCTTGACAACCTGAAACCTTGCTGGACATAGCAACAAATAATGTATGCAAACTGGATTCCAAGCATAGAGGCTCATTTATAAAAAGCAGGTTAATGGAATAGCTCGTCACTAGGTGCTCAGAGATGAAATGTGCATAAATTTGAATACATTACAGAAGCGGTCTATTGAGAATGGTTTTCTACTGTTCTATAGTGGTTACATGCCCTCTAAAGCTCATGTTAAAAGGGGAGAAGACTTTTCATTTCATTATCTTGTCAGCTTTTCTTGTGAATGAAGAACTCTTGATTGGGTGTCCCATTTTGAACCTCTCTACCATTGTTGTTTCCCCAATAGGCTGTCATGTCATCTTTTCCTCTCTAAAGGGAGAGAGAATTCCAGCTGGAAGACTTCCACTGCTACCAATCCCTCTTCAGTCAAACCGCAGGTCCCCCAAAAGTGCTCTATTTTATTTCCAGTTTTGCTTGACTGGGTCAGTCTCTGAATACATAATGAGCAGGAATCCCCTGGAACATCTGATTTCCAAATGATTGAATGGAGTGGTTAACATTTACTGATTTTCATGATTTATACATCAAATAAAAGAGGAGGAATTAGAGATTCATGACATACTCTATTTGTCTATGAAAAATGTGACAAAATTGGTGAAAAATAATGTTATTTTATGACCAAAAAATGGAAGTGAAATGAAAAGTAAACCTGTAAAAAACTCACATAGTTTTATTATGAGCCAGGCTGAAGTTGACATGAGTGTAAAGGGCAATATCTATACTTTACAAATATTGAAATAATATTTATGTACACTTAATGACAGGGTCAGGATCCAGCAAAATGTAACCAAAGTACACATTGGCCGGAATTCACAAAGGTGGTTTTTGGTTTATGCAGATTTCGTGGTATAAATACGCTTGATTTAGCGCATACATGCACTTGAAAAGGTCCAATAATGAACGCGCGGCGGTCGCGCGTGGTTGGCAAAAGCGCTAAATTCACGCTTGTTGGCATGGTTCAGAATATTTACATAAACCATGGTCTGAACCATGGCAACAAGCGTGAATTTAGCGCTTTTGCCAAATATCGCGCCATAATCTTGCAGGGTGGCCTTGCCAGCCAATCACAGTGCTAGGATTCTATGGTCTTGACAATGTCAAGGATAAATTATGTACTTGGGTTGAATATTGCTGGATCCTGACCCTGTCATAAATGTATGGATGTTTTGAATATGATAATGTAAAAGATGAAACTTCAACGCTTCCATACATATGCGTTTTAATAGTGGCTCATATACTTTTTATATGTCTTTTATTGACTTGAAATCTTATAAAGAAAAGTATTTTGTGTCACTCTTTATCACATATTTTCAACTACTTATTCTTTGAATTATAACTTAAACAGGGTATGTCTGCATTGATAAACTATCCATTTATCTTTCCAGAAAATTTGATGAGCATAGCATTAAAATTTCTTGATTTAATTAACTTTGAATATGACCATGCAAAACAGCCCACTGGCTATAAGGAGAATGTGCCATACAGGCACTGGAAATAAAATCAGCCCTTTTTGCTCATTTGCATACGACCTGCGGTCTGACTGTCTTTAAAAAAAATGAGGTTAATGGGTGTCTGCTATCTTGTCAATTTTTCTTGTGAATGAAACACCCAAGACTGCTGGAGTCACCTTAAAGTAGATATTCAAAGCAAATCACAAATATGCTCAATAATGTATCTCTAGAAACTAGAAAGCTTGCAGATGGTAATCATATAAGTTTTACGTTAACTGCGTGTTTGATGATTAAAAAATGGCACAAATAAAAACGCTTCTCAGCATCTGGGATATCCGAGCGATTCGCCAGAAATATACCCATGTTTTCATGACGTCACATCAGGTACCAATCCTGCCTAAGCAGACGACGTCCTATATCAAGTGAACGTAACTGCAATGCAATTATTTTTAAATTATAAAGAGTTTGGTGTGTTTCACCATGACCGTATTTCACATCATTCTAAAAGGGAAGTGAAACCGTTTCTAGTAACTAAAATCTTTTGTTTGTAAAAAGTCATGATAAGGGTCAATGATCAATCAAAGAAATCACACTTTCGAATTGTAAAGCCAGCTGAATTATAGCATGGATGGTATTCGTTCCCTCTTGAAACGCCGACATGCCGCGGTGCATGCAGCTGAAAATACAATGGCATCTTATTTTGTTTACAAGCGATTGATTCCTTTATTTTTTAACGCTGCATTTTTCATCAAAATAATACCATGCAGGAAATTTAGAGTGAGGCAACAAATAAACATTTATACTGACGCTAGCGAAGTAAGAGAAATAAGTGAAGATGAGATGACAAAACAGGCACTGAAAATGTGTAAGATGTTATGGGGCATCGTCTGCTTAGGAAGGATTGCTCCCCGGTATGACGTCACATATCTCAGCAGCGTTCAAAGAGCTCTATAGGTGCTATAGCGGGGCTGTGTTATATCATTTTATAATTGATAATAATCATTACTTCAAATGTTTCCAAGCGTTGAATTTTGATGAACCTTGTTCAATCTAAGCTTCACCTATGCAATAATAAAAATTAAATCAATATTCAAAATCAATGAAATTCTACTTTAAGATCATTACTTATTCCTTAGCTACACATGCAGTTTTCTACCATGACCTTCCCCCCCCCCCCCCCCAATTGGTTGCATGCCTTTTATAGGAAAGGGGGCTTCCACTCTCTCCTTCATTTTTCTTATGATGAAAACCCAGGAGTCATCTTTGGAGGTATTCATTACTCATGTTTTAGTTGCTACATGCAGTTCTGAACTGTAAAGAGTGTTGAGCAAGTTCTAAGAGAATTCTCTACCACTGAGAGTGGCATCTCCCTAATGGTATACATGCCCTCTAAAGCCTTATTTTGCATAAAGGGGAGGAGGGTAGTAGCAATTCCACTATCTTGTCAGTTTTTCTTGTGAAAACCTGAACAGTGGTAGGATTTTAGAGGCCTTTATTTAACAGCAAAATGCAGTTCTCTATATACCAATATGGTATCCCAAATGGGTAGGTGCTCTACTTTTCTCTATAATGGGGGATGGGAACTTCCACTCTCTTCTTTAATTTTCTTGCAAATTAAAAATCCAGGACTGGGTGGGTGTGGGTAGCTACAAGATCTCTTCAATTGTGTTCTCCCAAATGGATTATGTTTCCTCGAAACTCAACACCATTAATTCTTGAAAGGGGAGGAAGACTTCCCCTATCTTCTCAGCTTTTCTTGTGAATGAAACATTCTTGGGACTGCAGCTCTTGTTTTGACTTCATTTATAATTCCTTATGAACAGCATGAATCTCTCTACCACTGTTGTTTCCCCAAATGGGTTATGTGTCATCTTCATTTCTCTAAGAGGAATAAATAATTCAAGTATCTTTTTCGCTGAATTTTCTTATAGATGAAAATCATTGCGACTGATGAAGTCATGGCAGTAGCCTTTATTAATCATTTTGTAGTTAGCGAGATTCATTTCACTGTCACGTTTGTCACGTTTCTATATCTCTAGGGTAAAGGTTAGGGAGGACTATGGAGGGTGATGTTCTCTGCAATTGTTTCCTTCCTAATGGGTAATACGCTGGTAGATTTAGGTGGGCACCACCGGCCGTGCCCCTTTTAGAATCCAAATGGCATACCTCAAGGACACAACTAAAAAATGTGCCCCTTCAAATTTTTTACCTGAAAGAAGACACTTGAAAGATGTTTGGTTTTTTCCGCATGTCAGAATTTTTTTAATAGTCCCCCTAATCTTCAAAAAAAAAATCCTAGATCTGACCCTAATTTCAAATTTGTGCATTTGTTTCAGGAGAGGAGGAATCCACTGACAGTTTCATTCAGGAATTAAGGTATGAAGTATTAAAATTCAACTTTTTTACCATTTGAATTGAATAGTTTATTTGAATAAAAAAATAATATAAAGTACATTCACATAACTAGCAGTGAAGGAGCTGAATTGCTGAATATGAAATATATAAAATAATGCTGAATACCATCTTTACTTCAACACTTTAGAAATAAAGTATTCAATTTAAACATCAGTATAAGTCAGGTCAAGTTTGGATGTCTTTCACACAAGATGAAAGCCTATACTATACAGACAACTATAAAGCTTTACACAGGATTATCATGGATTCACCCATCACTCAGCTTATATTTATTTGAGTGAGGCTATATGATAGCGTAGCTCTAAAGAGGTACGGTAAAAGAGTTTATGCTGGTCACGCTTCACAGTGATGACACCCACACTATATAGGACCCCTCTCACATACATATGGCTAGGAAAGCCTCAAAATATGACAATAGGGCTGTTCACACAAAGCAATTAGTGAGATTGAACTATTTGACTTTGCAACTACAATCATAATCTCAAATTAACTCTTGTGTGAACAAGAGTAAGATTCTGATCTCACTTTGGAAATTAATATTTTTCCTTGTGTAAACAAAATAATATAACTAATTAGAAATCTGATCAAGATTAAAATCACACTAATGGTGCAATTTTTTGTGAATAACCGAAGATCATCATAACGAAAGTCCATAGGGCTGTGTGTTTCAACCAAAGTCAGTGGAAATGAGATTAGAAAATAAATTTTATATATCCCACATGTGAAAGGGCATAAAACTTAGTTTTGACGAGTATATCAGAAAATATTCTGTATACTTGGTATGAACAGCAACATCCTAAATTTGAAAATTCTACATAATAAAAACAAAACAAAACAAAAATCTTATTCACATAAGGAACATGTAATGTTTTTATTGATTTGAGTCAAATATTTCTTATGAACTATTTACTTGTCAGTTTTGTCTTCATTCTTTTTAATTTCAAATAATTCATGCTAAGTAAATGATTATACAGACTGTGAGTGAAGGGAAGGGGAAATAACTGTTTAGAGCTGATGGAACAATGTAGATTTCTAATCACTGCATGTCTAAATTCAAACAGCATGCAGTCTGTAACCAGGAGACCAATTTCATGGAACAACTCCCATATTCTGTCAGGGAACTTGCCACGCTTATATACAATACACACACACATCTGGAAAGTATCAACACTCCACAGGGGAACTGCAGCAACACTCATGAAATGTATAACTATACATCAACAGCTGAAACATGTACAGGATAACATCAATACATATTTCACCCTTGAAAGACTTGGCCTTATAAAGTTCAGAAAATGCTCTTGAATTTATGTATTTGTACAAAAGTGAAATGTCCACAAGAACATCTCATTTTTGTAAAAGAAAAAAAAAACCCACAAGAGCTTCTGTGAATGGTAAAGACTTTCTATGGTATGTTCAGTTATTCAGTTTATTGAAAAACTTTTTTCTGTTGTTTATACAAGAACAACTAAAAACACATTTCTCTATTCTTTAAAAAAAAACACCAAAAACATGTATCTTATCATTTAAGTTTACCAAATTCAGTCACAAAATATGAAGAAAAATGAAAATCAGGGGTTGGTATACATTTTGAAGACCGGATTGGGCAGTGCAAAGGACAAACCCTTAGTGAATTGAAAAGCAGAACAGAGACTACCAATGGCCCTGTACTGTAAAGCTGCTCCTGACATGACCAGTAGGAACCTGAATTAGGCTTCTCTCAAGACACAATGATTTTCATAAAGAAGTTAATAAACTGTCTACCAACCAATGATAGGCGTACTTGGTATAGGGTGGAGCCAGCTCCCCCTCCCCTCTCTAAAGGGCAATAAAACAAAAAGAAGTAAAATTTCTATTGGGCCGAAGGCCATATGCCACACTGAGTTGCCAAAGTACAACACATGTAGGCCTACGGTTGTGCATAGCCGCCGTTGATTTTCAGTTTCATGTAGGTCAAAGTCATGTCAGAACAGTGACCTCCAAACCTGACAAAAAAATCCCTGCTTTAATAAACAAAACAAAAAAAATGTAAAGTATATCCACACCTGATCTATTGTGTTATTCAAATAGTGATTATGAATTTGTAGACTTGCCATGGGCATGTATTCATGCCTAAATGTGCAGGTGTCTGAATTGGTGTGCGTACTTATTTTCTGAATTTATCGTTCATATTCAAACTAAATCTGATTGAATCTGGTTGAATTATCTGTAGCATAAAACCTCCCTGTAAAAGGAATTTGCCAGTCTTTCGGGAGAATAATGCATTCTTTGCAACATATAATTGTCAGTTACTATACCAGTGGGAGATGGAGGATGGGAGGGGGGGATGTGCATGTGCACCCCTTCACCCCCCCCCCCCCCCAGCCAAAGCAAATCTGCTATACCTATAGTAAACAGCATAGTAAACATGTAAACATGTTCCCTCCATTTTTTTATCATTTATTTTTTGCTTGTCAGTACTTTTTGACACCTGTGACACCCCCCCCCCCCCCATACCCCCCATACCCCCTCCATGGATCTTCCACTGTATACATACATATATATTTAAGGTAATAATGTACAACAAAACAACCCCCCCCCCTCTCTCTCTCTCTCTCTCTCTCTCTCTCTCTCTCTCTCTCTCGTTCTCTCTCTTAATCCCTTCATACTTTTTCATACCATGTTAGGATTGCTGAGAAATATCCCCCAAATAAAAATTCTTTGTTATCTGGGTTTTTTTCTTATAAATAGGTATGACTTGGGGTCAACTTAATCAGATGATACTACTGTATTTATATACTATATTTACTACTACTACTACTACTTTTGTTATGCTTAAATGAGTACTGGCTCCTTAAACCTTTTAGAAAACCCTTAAAATGGACTTGCACAGAAAATGCAAATTGGATTAAAACGCATTCCAGGTAGTAATTGCTTGTGATCTGATAATTAATTGATTTCACCAACCTTGTGATCCCTGGGTAAAATCTTTGAAATCAAATGATTGCTCAGGTCAATTATTGATAGTTAACAGAGTGTATGAAATTGATGCATGGTTAGCAATTTCATCCACTCTAAAGCTTAGCATATTCTGTGCATTTCAATTTGTACAAACTTTCCAAAAGTCATTCAAGCATAAAATATTGTCACTACTTATAGTGTCATCTAATTAAACATAAACTAACATGTATTATAACATAGAGAAAAAAATCCTTCATCAATTTTTTTTTTTTTTTTTTACTTTGGGCCTCATTAGGGGGATATTTTCAAAGTGTGTACTTTATTTGATACAAACTGTATACATGCAAAGAGTTCCGTTCACATTAAAATTAACCTCACCTTATCAAAGAGCGGCTTCCACTTCTGCAGGCATATGAGCGTTTCGTCAGTGTGGTCGATGTGGTTGGTGGTGGCATCCAGGAGCCGTGTACGGGTGTCATGCATGGCAAAGGAATCGTGAGCAGGCATGACGGTGAGACGGGTCATCATTGTCCGGAGAAACAAATGGCCAGTTCAGAGAGAGTGCAGATCGATATAGAGAGAAGGAAGAGAGGTACAAAGAAGTCCTTTGGTGAATTAATTGTTGAGCAGTGACAACAGTGTTATGAAGAAGATATCTCCAGACTTGAGCTGCAGAAAATTACTTCATGTAATGGTCTATTCAGTCTGACTCAGCTCATATTTTTAATATTATATTTTGTCTGTCACTTATTCCAATTGCTGATGTCATATTGAAGTGTTTACACATTTATCTCGAAGATGCAAGTAGGAAAATGATCACTGGATGTAGAAGAAAAACCTGTCAAGGAAAGTTAAAGATAAAGAAATCTCCACATATTGTAAAAGAGACAGTGGTGGATAATACTGCAATGTCAGAAGCGTGTCTGATTGTAATCTACTTCGAGAGAACATTCCAATGTTGTCATTTTCAGAACAGTTGTATGACTTGTTGCAACGTGCGAATCTTTATTTAAGAAGCAAAGCTGCATTGTATGAAAAGTCACAAACTCATAGTTTTTAAAAATGGCTAACAAACATCATGATTCAGACATCAGAATCATTGCATGTTGACTAAAATCTGATTTATACATCCCAAAATGGTTCATGACATCACACACTTCTTCTAGTCTCACGGGGAGAAAGATCAGAAATCACATTAATCGGCATTCATCCATGATGTAAGTTGCACGGAACCACGGGGAAATCGCATGATGAATGCACAAAATCAGCCTGACGCTTAAAGAAGCACCCTATCTAAGGTAAACAGGGATGTTCGAAACATCAGGTGTGTCTCTCCGCCTCCCATGTCAAACAAACTCCACAATTCCTTTCTAGTCTCCAAGAAGCTTCTTAACTTTGCCTGCACTATAATCCTGATAAGTCAATTTAAAAGTGGACAAATGACCGCAAAGGGGGAGAGCTTTGGAAGAAGAGGGCCGCGGACTGGAAGAATTACGACCCAATCCTTCGCGGCCTGAGGAGCTACATGTAGGCCACTTAAAATGCAAACTTGGCTGCTCCAGCCAGCTTGTCTTTCCAGGCGTGAAGACGCGGCTAGCGACCGCAAGAAGAGATGGGATGCAATATGAAACCAGAGCAGGCGAGTGTCAAGTTTTGGGGGAGGAATACCAAACGGCAATTTTCCAAGTGATACGGCTGTGTAGGGATGCGCTGTCTTTAAGTAGATGATGACTTGGTGGCGGATGTTCAATACCAGGGAAACAGCAATCTGCGGGATGAGCAGCGATGTGCCACGCATGGTCGTTAAAGAGAGAGATGATGGCAGAAGGTATAATGATATTATAATAGCTTATTATCTTGGGATGATACATATTTGCATATAGGAATAGGAAGGAAACAGAGGGTGGACTTTGGTTTCTTGTAACACGCATCTGTTGAACGACAAACAGATCAGGCTGCAACATGTGGTGATAATTTCAACTCTCCAAGCGTCATGAAATGGAACAAACATTGCTCTTTTCCATCTGTTATGAAATCAGGGGCTGGGCACAATTACCTATACATACAATGCAGAAAAAAAGTGTGTTTCACTATAACAGCTTCAACAAACTGGTTATCAAACAGCTGTGCCATAATCAGAATATTGACATCACATTTCATACAGTACTGATAACTACTTCTCCATACCCCCTCCCACTTCATAAATTATACTTACAATGCCAACAACAAAAAATGGGTGGGTATACATGTATTTGTATAACCCATAATAAATACTCCAGCATAGACAATCTTGACTGCTGAGAGATTAATCAAACTATGGCCCTAAAATCTTAAAAGCTAATTTTTAACACATCAGCATATATGCCGAATGCCCCCCCCCCCCCCCCCCCCTCTTTAAAAAAAAAAAAATCCTGTATCTGCCACTGCCTTCTCACATTAAATCCTGTACAGAGGCACTGTGTCGGTATCTTATGGAATGTATTCAGATTACTTTCAAAAGCAATTTCTCTATCAGTGCTGTAACATGTTCACATCTTCCTTAGACACACCAGGGGGCATATTCATGAAACTTTATTCAGCTAGATTTCAACTTACATATATGCTTTAGTAAGAATTAAGTGGACAACTCTGTCTAATTAATGTGTAAACACATGTGATTTCTGTGAGCAGTGCTAAGTATGTCTTTGTCATTTTTTTTTTGTAATGGTAATTAGACCTTCAATGTCTGACCAAGCAACAACTTAATATGCTTGTGATTTATTGTTAAAGGCCTCCGAATCGATCTGACTAAAATGCTGATGGTTAAAACTTAAGACAAGAAATTTGCATGAGGTACAAAAGTCTAGATTACCAGTATGAATTTTGTAGATCTATTCACATATGTCATGGATCATGTTGCGATTATTGAACAAATGCTGAATATTTACAAAATAACATATGACATCTTAATGGCTCTGTAACAGTAAGAACATCTTTTCCAATAAAAATCCATTCCAGTTTTTTTTTCCTTCATACTTTTTGTGCACTATTGCAGCCATGCAGAACTATTGGGATACTTCTGAACACTGCATATTCAGTTCTACCACTAAACAAACACCTATAGGACCTAAAAGAAGTTGTCTTTATGTTATCATTAGCTACGTTCATACGGGACTTGTGGTGTCGAAACTTGAAGTTAGTGAAACTTTAAGTTAATGAAACAATGACTCACTAACCACAATAAGGGTTCACACAGGCCTGAAACAAAGATGCCTGTTGTTCTGAAACTACAAGCAGAGCAATCGTTGTTGTTAACACCGGAAGTAGATACCGATTGTGTGTACAGTACACATACAGTTCCTATGTTCATAATTCATACGGAGGGTATGACCCGGACGTTTAACATTAACAGCAAGGTCATCATTAACTACAAGCTTGCGAAACTTAAAGTTTATTCCGTTCACATGGTCCAAAACTGTGACAGAGGAAACCCACTGCTCGTGGTTTCGGCGTTAACCACAAGCTCTCTTGTGGTTCTGGAACTACAAGTAAACTGGAATTTTTGAAACTATGAGTCCGTTCCTACGGTCTGAAACTACAAGATTACTACAAGTTAACTTAAAGTTTTGAAACTACAAGCGAAACTTTAGCTCCCATCATGTGAACCTGACTATTATCATTCAGAGCTTAAATATTTTGATTACTTCCTCATTACCTAAATCAGTAACACCTTCAGGGCAAATTTACTAGCACCTCTCTTAATTCACTTTATTACCCTCTGAATTATATCAATTTATACTAAATGTATTCTGCAGAACGATTTGCCAATGATGATCTCCTAATTCATAGCATTATTCTGTGACTTTCACCAATTTATGATAAACTTCCCCCTTAATGTATTCTAGTAGAACAAACCACAAATTTTCTAGCGTCATCTTCGATATCCATTATTCCCAAGGCATAAGTTTTCCTGAAAATTTGTACATTCCAATGAAAATGTGCACAACACAGTTCGGGGGGAAGCTTTAATCAAGAGCAACACTAAAGAAAATATGCTAGAAAACTTAGTGATGAAGATTTCCACCACATGCACACAGATACCATATGGTCTGAGTCTTTGTATTTCTATAAGGATTTCAGTTTTTGTATCTGGTATCCATTTGAGCATGCATGTGTATTATTATGATATTAAATGTGACCCCATTCTTTACATTGTATGTTTCAATAGTTCTCAGACAAGACTAAGATTTGAACTGATTTTCATTTTGCTAGGAATGGACAGTGACATAGAGAGGAATTTCCTTTATTTAGTTTTATTTAGTTTCAACATGACTAGTTAGCTTTTACTTCCACAAACTGTTGATGATGATGATGATGATGATGCATTGCTACAGTTTAATTCAGCTAAAACTCAGAAGTGAGTTGCTTTTTCATATCACCACAAATACTCACAAAAATCCTCTTGTCAGAGATCAAAACAGCTCTCTCCTATTAAAAGTACTTCATTTTATTTGTTATTCAGCATGCCTTTGAAAGTTGCATGCAAGTCATCAAGGATATCATTTTAAATATAGGCTTGCCTTGAGAATATGTCTTTATCAAGCAAAATTTGTATGGAAGGCAGGTGAACAACGCAACAGATTGAAATCAATAGTAATTGATCATTATTGAAAATAATGAAATTATTGCTTCAGGTAATTTTCAGTTCTGATAATGAAAAAGAGAGTAACTACAGGGTTCCATAATCACATTTTTCTTGAGGGTACATAGCAAAATATTGCAGATCTGTCTTATAAAGAGTTACAATCGATTGAAAATAATTTGAGATTGGTATCAATCGCAAGTCTGTACTTAAGAGATAGGAGATTGGAAATTTGCGATTGATTCAAATCGATCGCAACTCTTTATAACCGGGGCCCTGGTGTCTTTTTAGTTAATAACATTTGGGGGACCAAAGTGCTAGTACCGGATGACTCTAGGTGTCAAGCCTTGCATTCTGCAATGTTCATCAAAGCATATATGCTGTTTGGACAAGTAAATCTAATAAAAGAACATTTTGTTGAACATTACATTTGCAGAAAAGCACATATGGGACTATCACAAGTATGCTATTGATTGGCTGCCTGATCCACCTTTTTTCCTCCTCTTACTTGCTCAAAATCACAAACACTGAAAAGCACTAGAGACACATTCAAGTATGGATACCCAAGACTATAAACACATGGTATCAAAGTTATTCAAAAGTTTCAAACAAGTTTCAGTCATATTTGATATATAGGAGCATTTCAAGAACACTTTCTGTTCACATTGCATTTTACCAAAGAAGGCTAACTCCACAATAGCACGGGATTATTTTATGATATCCCTGGAAAAAAGCGTAGTTAGCCCAAAGGTGGGGCTAGACGTAAAAAGGTGGGGTTAAGTGCTCCGGATAGGGAGATAGTTTGGGACTAAAACTACAAATAAGGATAGTACAGGGTTTAAAAAATCAAGTGCAAGCCTATATAACATTTCTTCCATACAGGAATAAAAATAATCATAAAGCTCACAAACTTTTTTTCACATATATAACAACTCAACCTTCTCTGAGTTGAACATTTAGTCTACATAAAAGACTGCTTTTGAAAATGATATGATCCATAAGGGGTGAAGTCTTATCTATATTTGGCTGAATACGGAGCAGGAACATGCATGACATCTATCAGACTCTTTAAAAAGACACGTTAATGTCTTAGACAGTCTTACATAGTTGCGGGTTCAACTTCAATCTGTGTCAAGGACTCATGAATCAATTCATGATGTAGAGAATATGTCAAAGTCACATAATCTAGTACCAGTGGCGCAAATCCATTTTGAAATTTGGGAGGGGGGGGGTCACCGCATGATTTAACTTTTGTATCTGTCTGAAATGTCTAATAAATTTTTCTGATAACCCCCCCCCCCCCCCTCAAAAAAAAAAAAAAAAAAAAAAATTCCTCCCAAATTCTCTGAATTCAAATTCGGTTATTCAAATAGGTGGGGGGGGGGGGGATGTCCCCCTTCCCCCCTCCCCCCCCCCCTCCGCCTGGATTTGCGCCTACGTCCAGTACAACAATAATTTTCAGTGACGACATCTGACAATATCCTGATTATCTCATTTGAAACATCACTATCACTTTCACAAAGCAGATCAATTCTCTGTAAAAAATCAGTCATTCCCATCATTTACCCTCAACAGATACAGTTTGTATATTAGTTGAAGAACAGAAATCTCTTCTCTCTCTCTCCCTCTCTCTCTCTCTCTCTCTACAAGTCTATTGATTTAATGCTTATCTATCTTCTTAACTCGATACAATTCATCCCATGTCTCTCTAAGGGTATATTTGGAAGATGCCTTTCCTAAGAATTGGCTAGATTACATTTTGAGCGAGGTAAATTGGGTGAATCACAGGCCTTCTCCTCAAGCAGTGCAGCTTAATAAACGCTTGATTACAGCTGTAGCTAGCAGCAGTCCTATCGACTTAATCGCATTTCAGCTGGAAGGCTGCCGCGGATATTCTTCAATTTGATGCAGCTTCTTCCTCAGGTTAGTTCACTGTACCTTTAGCCAATAATATACTTGAGAGGAGTTAATACAAGGACGTCACACAGATACGATTTGTACATATGTATTTATAGGATTGAGGAGACTAGATTCGGCTATTCGTATATCATAGCATACCACAGCATGCAGTTCCAAACTGATGAGGTAATCATGACAAAATTAATCCAGCAAAGGAATTAATAAAAAGAATCAATCGTTAAATGAATAAAGAAATAAATACATAAATAAATAAATAAATAAGCAACCAAATATGTGAATAAATAATAAAGAACATTTAGCATACATAGACATTTGCACACATGAAATGGTTCATGCTCTAACCTAAAATACAAATAAAGAAAGGAATTAGAATCAGTCACAACTTGGGTACAGGGGAACCTTGTTATAACAAACTCCTTGGGACCAGACAAATTACCTCTTTATATCAAAACCATGTTATATCAGGGCTAAAAAACAAAAGGATACAAAAAAGTGGGACCGGCAAAATTACCTTGTTATAACAAGAGTTTGTTATAACAGTGTTCTTTATGACGAGGTTCCACTGTATTCACAAATGTACAATTTATCAAAAGGTCCAGGGGGATGTTTCATTAAGCTGTTCGTAAAGTTACGCATGACTTTACGAACGACTTGAATATGAAGTGCCAGATAGGATGCCCAAAGTTTTTCCTGATGTTTTGACAAAGGGTGACTGTATTTCCAATAACCTCAATTAAATTATTGCAAAAAATATACTAATAATAAGAATGTTAATCTACATCTGCACAGTTCAACTTTAGTTGATGGAGTTAAAAATGATTGAGCATCCCATTTGGCTTGTCATATTTAAGTCATTCGTAAAGACATGCGTAACTTTACGAACAGCTTTATGAAACACCCCCCAGAACCAACATATTTGTATCATTTACTGAGAACCAGAAGGATTAACTCATTGATGCACACATTCATGCACCTCTGAAAGTTTGAACTAATGACAACAAATTATATTCCTGTCCAAACAGGTTCCAAGTCAAAGGAAAACAGTGTCAGGAAGTAAAACATATGTCTTTTTAACCTGATGCTACTGAGTTCCCATAGGCAATGGGTAAACATAAAAATTGGGGTTACAATGTACAATCTATTTTTGCACGACAATCTGTATTTGGAGTTTAGACAATAATTGCCTAGCTTTTACGAGAGATGAACCAGATTTGTGAATAGCTGCAATTAATACGTGCGAAGTTACAGCACTGTCGTCTAAGGAGCTGACTTGCATGACCTTACCTATTAATGCGATTCCTTTCCCCCAGCTAATTCCTACGATTAAAAATGCATTCAATGTAATCGACTACTACACTACCTAAAAAGGTCGAGAGGAATGTGGATAAAAAGCTTTGAAGCGTTTCTATGGAAACCCGGCATCGTGGGATTTTCAGATCACTAATAAATTTCCAAGAATGAAATGCATGATGGGAGTCGTCTGAATATGGAGTGAAATGGCATTTTGAAGGAAAATGAAATGCATATGGACAAGTCCTAAGTATTCTGTCCCATACATTAACTACCACGTTGAAGATTTTAAGGTAGCTTAGCAAAACGTCGCGGCGCCTAAGAATGCGGGAAAAACGCATATGACAAATTTGCTCAAACTCGTAATTTTATTCTATAAAGGCAGACTCAAACTATTACAATGTAGAATTAGTATTCAAATATTTGAACAATTTTAAGCAAAATAATATGATATGATTTTTTTTATTCAGATATGTCTGATTCTAATTTTATAGGCACATACATAACTTGCAGTTTTCCTCTATGCGTCTTTCCCACGTTTTTACGCGCCACGACGTTTCGCTAAGCTACCTAATATACCTGATCGTTGTATTAAATTAATAGCCCTACTACAGTTTAGATTAGACCAAGTATCAAGTGTAATGGCACATTTGATGTCACTTTATATATAAAGCACTCTATGTACTTGGTAACATATGGCACACCAAGTGTTGGACTTGCCTAGATGCAGAAAACCCATTTTGAAGGTTTGAATTTTGGTTCCTGTAAAATTTGTAAAGCTTGGGTTTTTAGAATGGTTACAAGTCATTTTTCAGAAGGTTCATATTTCCAAAAATTAAATAGCGTTCATATTTCCAAAGGTTCGTAATTCTGAAAAGTTACGTAAGGCTCTATTGAATTTTTTGAATTATGAACCTTCAGAATTATGAAATCTTTTTCATATTCGGAATTACGAACTCTGTTTCACTTCCAGAATTACGAACCTTTGGAAAAATGAACCTTCGGATTAATACATCAAATGTTATTTCATTTTCAGAATTGTAGCATGCTACTGTTGCTACATATGAATTTCTTGCAAATTCATGAACTTTTTATTTCTCATATTTTACAGACATGACCATGCATGTATGCCAAATCAGTGCAGAAATAAAAAATATCTCTACAGTCGATTGGGGGGGGGGGAACAAACTTCTTCATTCAGTTGAGCAGAGATGGCCTAAGGATGAGAAATTGAATTGACTATAAAGTCAAGACGTGTCTATTTCAACTAATAAAGATGATTGTATAGTGATACCTATTTGAGATTCAAAGTATCTCTCCCATTTTGAATGATTCTTACACGGTATACTGCATGCTTTTTTTCCACTAAAAAGACACACCATATCAGAACAATGGAATGTTAATTTCAGCTTTTCTGTTTGAAGGTTTTATACACAGATACCAAGGCTAATAAAAAATAAATCAGATATTTAGAGCAGAACCTTTGCATAATTTTTGCGTAGGAGTATGATCCCTGAAGATAACAATAAAATGATAAGAATACTAATGATGTATGGGTATACTGGAGGAGGAGAGACTTAATACCTGAGCTTCATAAAGAAAACCTGTTTCCTGAGACAAACACAGCAACAGAATAAAAGATGGGATAAAATAAAGTCACAAACCTGCAGGGTGTTAATTCAACACCATCTCGGTATCTGTATTAGGCTACACCAGATAAGTGTTAAAAGAACACAAGTTTCGAATCAAACTGGAGTTGTTTTAACACTAACTGGTGTTGTTTTAACACTTATCTGGTTAACCCAATATAGATACCAAGATGGTGTTGAATTAACACCCTGGTTTTTGCAGTGTGTATGATATCCTGGTATTTGTGATGTCTAAATGAGAAAATACACTACTGCTTTGGCAGAGCAATGCTCTGAGAGCAGTTTTATGAATATTCACGATTTCACAATCATAAGTCTAACGCAAAAAAAGAATTGAAATTTACATGTATTAATATTGTAATAACCAATTTGGGGGATAGAGTGGAAGGTATTGGGTCAGTTGAAAAAATATTTTACCCCATGAACAGTAAAAACCCTACTAGAAAAGCAATCCATCCATCTTTGCAACAGGAAACACAAATCCATAAGGCAGTGGCCATGATGCAGTGCCTTGTATCTATTTGATAGCCTCCCCATCCAATGCAGTTCAGACAGTTCATCCAGAGATAGTTTACCCAGCAGGGAATCCAAAAGACTAACCATCATTAAACAGCCACTGGCGAGAGAGAGAGGAAAGCAGACTTATTTCCCCCCAAGATGAAAAGCAGACTTCATTCTAGCATCGCAAAATGGGGTAAACAAAACATAGAAATCAAGCAAGCATACAAGTTGATGTCAATGCTCTTCTAATGACTTACCCCTGTTTGAATTGAATGCATCTTGCTATTTATCTAGAAAAATTGTAGACTTGGAGAGGGATTACAAATAGTAAAAGGTGCTGAGAAAGAAAAAAAACCTTCCAGAACACAAATCATGCATAACTGGTGATTTAATCACTGGACCATTAGATCCATCACAGTATCCTTCCATTTACTTTTCTTTTCTCTGGCTCTCACAATGTCTCTCTCTCTCTCTCTCTCTTTGCTTTATAATTCTCATTTCTATTCATCTCTGTCTCTTCCTTCTCTCTCTCTCTCTCTCTCTCTATCTCCCTCCATCCCCCCCCCCCCCACCCATAGAAGTGACTACTACAGTATTGACTTGTGGCCTTCAAGGCAAGACAAGCTTGACTGTATTGTATACATTACTTTGCAAGTGCAATTTACACATTCAAAAAGTTGGAAAATCAAATGTTACTACAGTACTTGAACGATTGAAATGAAAATTCTATTTGATTTCTGAAAGTAACAAAAATTTAAGAGAGAACACATTTTAGGGATTATATTGTCCATTAATCTAGCTAGCTTTATGCCTAATACTTAGACTGATATAGATGTAGGCCTATGTATTCCTCAAGTTCTCTTTCCCACAATATCTTCCCTTTCCTATTCTATCTCCTAGGCTTGCTCAAGTTAGAGCTGGGATGACTGAGGAAAAATTTAAATCCCCCTCCTTTCTTCCACCAAGTCTCAATGACAAATATTTACACTGTGTTGTTCAGCAGCTGTGATTTATAGTATGATTTAAAATAAACGTAGCAATAATCCAAAGCTGGATCATCATCCTAATCATCTTTAAAGAGTTGCCTGTTGACTTCAAAATACAATCTTCTGGAACCTACATTTTCAAACAATTTTACTATTAAAAAAAAAAAATTCTCAATCTATATAATTAATTAATGAAATTTCTCATTTTGGCTGTTGCAGTTATAAAAATAACAACAAATCTACTGCTTATTTGTATTGTTTTAAGGTAAGGATGGGCAGAGGCCAGAAGAACATTTCAATAATATCTATACATCATTTTGTGTATATATTGTTGAGTATTATCTATTCGAATCTGCAGCAGTATGTTAAGAGTACAGGCTTACGGCAATTAACATTTTCCATTCAATTATGCACACCCAGCGAGTCCTAAATCCAATCAAAAAGTAATTTTTCTGTGATATTCAGGCTTTTCCATGTAAAAAGAGCCACAGGGTGATAAGACTCCACTCTTATATCTGCAGGCTGAAAGCTCATGCATACTAATAAAGGAAATTGATTTCTCCTGAAACAGATGTTTCTGTGAAAACTCCCCATCTCCTCCCGAGTTTGCATCAGACTTTGACTGGGATGTTTTATTGATACCTTGTATCCTACCAAAAGGAGGTCAAGAGCGTTCAGTTACTGATGGCACAGGATCTATGACACTGGGATGAATTATTAGAATTGATTTGTCTCTGTCCGATACTTTGACTAGTGTGTAAGTATGAAATCTTCTTGTATGTGACTCCTTTGCCTCATTGAACTGGAGGTTGTGATTTGTTCACATTTCGTGCCAAGCATAAATAGTTTGGGGTGCTTTCCAATATGTGAATATAATTGAGGACAAAATCTTTCAGAGAAGGAAGTCTATTTAGGACTGGTTACCTTTAAAGGGAAAGTCCACCCTGATAACAAGTTGGTTTTAAAAGAAGCAGAAAAATTCAAGAAACAGATCAGCGAAGGTTGGAGCAAAATCCGATAAAAAATAAGAAAGTTATGAAATTTTGAAGTTGTAATCAATCAAACACAAATTGGCAACTCTGTGACGTATCTTGCGAGCTCCTCTCCCATTTGCTCAGTACAGAAAATTTCATAAATTTTCATTTTCTTAGTTTCTGCAGAAGGAATAAATCTAAGGTCCATGTATGTTTTAAAATTTTCTTTAGAGAAAATGAAAATTAATGATTTGGGGGGACAGGGCAAATAGGAAAGGAGCTCGCAAGATACATCAAGGAGTTGCCAATTTGTGTCTGATTGATTACAACTTTAAAAATTTATAACTTTCTTACTTCTTATCGTATTTTGCTTGTTTCTTTAATTTTTCTGCTTCTTTTAAAACCAACTTGTAATGCAGGGTGGACTTTCCCTTTAAATGTATAATCTAATTTTTCTCTGTGTTTTTATAGATCCCTAAAAGTTTTAGGTTTTGATCAACATCTAGCAACTTCATTTTCAATCAAAATGATAAAAATTCTGGATGAACGAATAACTATTCAATCATAGATCTAGAGAAGTCATTTCAAAGACCTTTCTTAGTATTGTTACTATCTATATAATCCAGCCTCCTGTCACATTTTGGGGTGATTTTCAACAAGTATTTCCGAAAGTTAAAAGTAGTGCATTCAACATATCCCATACGAGTACAATACTGATCATTAATCTTAAAACAGAAAGTGACCCCAAAGAGAAGTGGGTACTGGTACTCTTTCAAAAACTTACTTTATGCAAACACTGTACATCCTATGATACAATAGATGTAGTACAATGTATGAAGAACAACTATTTACACCACAGTGTAAGCACAGAGAGGATAAGTGACAATTTGATTTAATGACAATTATCAACACACTTTGTTCCCTCTGTTTACATATTGTCGATACAGTAGCAGATTACACATCAAAGTGTGATACAGAATGACAAACAGTGGCCATAGAGTGTAAAACACTGTTTACACTCTCCTCACACTGTGTGACACAGTACAAAAACAATGTAAATACCACAGCGTGATCACAGAGTGGCAATTTGTGACAATTCCATTAAAGTGACAATTATTCATAAACTGTATTCTTGTTCTTTCCATCTTTCCTCACAGTGAGATGCAGTAACAGTGTACACAGCACAGTGTAACACAGCATTACACACAGTGTAGTCATATAGAGAGAACCACAGATACATGCACCACACCGTGACTACAGAGTAATGATGTGTTCACAGTTTATTCACATTGTGTGACAGTATAAAACAGTTTACACCACAGTGTGTTCACAGAGTAAATTTGTGGTAATTCTATTAATTGACAATTATTAGAAATACACTTTATAATCTCTTTATACACTGTGAGAGTCAGCAACAGTGTACAAAGCACAGTGTAGCACAATATTACACACATAACCAGAGTGTATTCACCATACTGTGAGTGACTGTACAGTGTAAAACAGTGCTCACACTATCCTCACACTGTGTGACACAGTATAAAAACAGGGTAAACACCACAGTGTGATCACAGGGTGGATTTGAGACAATTCCATTATTGATACAGTGTATTCTTTAGTTTGCCACACTGTGAGATAGAGTAACAATGTTCAGAGCACAGTGTTAATATCAATTTCTTACCATTTTGATGGGGATGAGGACATTTGAGTCAATTAGGATTCAGAGCTTAAAATGACCAATTTGATACTGGAATATAAATGAAAATTTTAAAGTATGCCCACATTTTTTATGGATATTGAAAAGATCATTTGAGTCTTAAAAACTGAAGTGTTTACAATGCAAAGATCCAATCACACATTTGGCAGAAGAAAAAAAAACACAAAACCAATTTCATACCTGAAAAATGGTAAAAATATTAAGATTAGAAACATATTTTTTTTGGGGGGTGGGAGAGGGGAAGGAAAGAATCAACTGACGGGCTCAGGCACAAGAAAATAATACATCTGTAAACTGGTAAAATATTTACAAATTTGGACACATTTCAGTCATTTGGACACATTGCAGTCATATTTCAGGGATCAAAAGGCAAATGGCCAATTTCATGGATGCAAATTGGTAAAATATTCACAAGATTGGACACACTTTTTGACAGAAAGATCATTCAAATCAATTGACTGGTTCAGAAGGCACAAGAAAAGTACTTATCTCCACTTGTAAAATATTTACAAGCTGGACGATCATTTTTAAGAAAAGATCATTTAGTCAACTTAGGGTTGAGAAGGTATGAGAAAACTACATATCTGGAAACTGGTAAATTATTTAAAAGCATGGACATATTCCAGCCATTTCAGGGTTGAAAAGGCAAATGACCAATTTCATATATGTAGCTGGAAAATGGTAAAATATTCACAAGATTGGACACATTTTTGAAGGAAAGATCATTTGAATCAACTGACAGGTTCAGGCACAAGAAAATTACATATCTTGAATCTGGTAAAATATTAACAAGCATGGACACATTTTTAAGGAAAGATTAAGCCGACTCCGGCTTTCAAAAGGCACATGACAAATTCCATAGCTGGAAATTGGTGACAAATTAGCAAGCATCGGTACATGATGAAGTTCCAGATCTGTCATTTCGATGAAAACATGTTAGCTTTCTTCATAGACCACAGAAGTATAGGCTGATTAAGAGGTGTGAGAGAGTCTGAATATTGAATGAGAGGAGGGAGTGCCGAGTAACTATGCTTGTCTGCATTCATGAGTCTCACAAACAAAATGATATACATCAAATGTATGTCACTATGTACAAACACAGTAATGGGCTAGAACCGTGAAAGGAAAATATGCTGGAAAATACATACAGCGACAATGTAAGAATTCTTGAAGGAACACTGAAATATCATTCATATTTGTGAAAGCATTTTCCAGATGATGAATGTAAAACACTTTTTATCCAACCAAAAATTTTATCATTGTATCCAGTATATTTTTAAACAAAGAAAGCTTGCCTTTCTTCTTGATATTCAAATCAGATTGATAAACTGCATCAAGATGGATAATATCAAAAAGGAACTATAATAAAAATCTTGTCTTGCAAAATTTAATCAATGACACAATGTTTGTAAACTTGGTAGCACAGCAAGAGTTGAGATGTTGTACTGGTTTTAATGTTATCCATTTTCTTCATTCTCCTCAACAATTAACCCATAGAATGCCATATTGCCATGTTAGAATTTTTTAGGGAAATCTGATATACATGCATTCTAGCTGTACTACATTAGGTAACTGGTGCCCTTTAAGATCACTGACCGATCTTCAAATAAATGAAAGCAAGTCTTTAGAAAAACCATATCTAAATTAAGCTCTATTTACATGAAGTAGCTGCATGGAAAACTTCTTCTTTCAGAGAAAACTTCATTCATTCCACAATAAAATCCTTAGCAGGAAAGATCAAGTTTTGCACAAAAATATTGGCACCTTGACCATTTTGCAGATAATACATCATGGGCAAACAATTTGGAATAAAGGGTGTGACCGCAACCCCTTCTTCTTGCCCCTACAACAAATGTCCTGCATTAAACATACACAAAGTATCTCAGGTTGAGAGCCAGTTCATTCTTCAAAATGACCATCTTTTGGGGTTTCCAGAGGGGTTATGGGAATATATGTATATCATATGCCATCTTACCCTGTTTAGATAACCTAAATTCATTGTACGGCTATACAAGAATTGTATAGCTATACAATAAGTAATTAAATTTTCATAGTCTGAACATCGTATAAAGAAACGTATAACGAAGCGTTGTATAATGAAACGTCGTATAGCGAAACGCATGTTTGAGGGGAATTATCAAATGTGAGCATAGTCCTTTAAAATTTATTCGTTGCTTTTTAGTTTGATGATTTTTAAAGTCACTGGTTAATAAAATTTGAAAATGTGCATTCTTCTGTTTTGTTTCACCTTCCGATGCACAGAATGACAAGGATTCAATTATTTCTAGGAAACTTGCAAAAAGCAAACTTTTTTTTATTTCAAGCGATTTTGAAATACTTGCCTTTCAACTGCTGTGCTATTCTATCTCACCACAAGAGACACTTTGATGAAAGCAAGCCCACCTATACAAACCAAGGAGACTCGCAACTCCTTGACAAAACATAAACTTGCGCATTTCAACTGGGGATCAGGGAGGTTGGGGGATGTGTATAGCTTAATTCATATTTGTATTAATGAAGGGGGTACACCAGGGGGGTAATGCATCATCCACCAACACCAAACAGGTACCCCAATAGATCACCATCTTCAATATCTAATAAGAGGTGTTCACACGCCCTCAATCTCAACGTCAAAAGACGAGAGCGACTGACATTTCACATTGTTTTTTCTGATGAAATATTTGGATGTTTGTTGAAATCCCTAGATGATTCAACTATCAACAATGACTGGGGTGGGATTTTCAAATTTGGCAGAAGGATCGCCCTCTCCAATATCTCGCGGGACGAGTTCAATCTCATGCTCATCTTATTGTAAAAGGATTGAAACATCTGATCTGTCATCTTACACTTCCAGATATGGATGCTTGCAAAGTCACTTTCGGTGTCCTTCCGTATATATACTTTAAAAAAAACATTGGACAAGGCAATGTTTTAAACAATGGACAGGATCTTTTGCATCAGTAACTCATAATATGCATTTACAGGCACTTGATCCTAAGGTAAAGCTGAAAAATTATATATTTTTTGTAGGGCCTTCTACATCTGGGTGTTTCCATGAAGAAGACTTTCAACAAATATAATTCAATGGAAGGATGATTTTAAAAACACTTTTTGTAAATAACAGCTTTCACTGGTGACACAATCTGCTCAATATGCACTAGGATCATTGTTTACATATTTCTAAATAAAACAAATTCCAGCTGTCACCTTACTTGGTAAAATGATCATTCGATTATTTAACATTTATACATTCTTTGTACACAAATATCGGGATATTTTCTATGATTGAATTTCTATTACTTTATCTCACTTTGTGGATGACTTTGTATCTTCTGTAAAACCGGACTCTTTCAGAAGACAAGACTTTTCTTAAAGTTACAATATAACTGTTTAAAGACTGCCATTTTCGCAGCAAGAGACTTTTGTGAATTGCAAATTTCAGTGATGGGATTATTTTTTCCACAGCATGAAATTTTTCTGTATTTGGACTACTTGCCAAATTTGCAAAAGTTTGGTTTCAAGGTACATATGTCAGTGTTTCTGGTGTAAAAATCTGATTTGAAATCCTTTTAAAATGGAAATTATAGGTAGCTTAACGAAATATAGTTGCACCAAACAACTCGTCCGCAACGCAAAATGCATATATTGTAAAAATTCATTTTATTCCATTGAGTAGAATTTTATCATTAAGCCACAGAGAGCTTTTAATGCTTCTACTACCTTGATTAAGCTTAAAATTTCCCAAACTTTCATTACATATATATGTCAAATTATGCGTTCCCGGAGCGTCTTTTCATGCCAATCCATATGGCTTAGGTACCTTAATAAAGGAATCTTCCAATACAATTCACAATTACAGCACACTTGACTAGCCTGCACTGTAAACAAAAAAAAAAGGCTGAAGCCTCAATTGTTGTTGAATATATGATTGTTTCTATAAATATTAGAAGGATTTCACAATGATATTCAGAGCACACTATAAACAAGCCAATGCTAGGAGCTTAACCCCCCCTCGGTACACAGGAACAGCTAGGGGAAATTCTGAATATTTGATACTGTGCCTTGCTCATCTTACAGGATGTCTTATAGCATCCAAGCAGCTAGTATGAAATAGGTAGGATAAAAAGCCTGATCAGTTTGTCAAATTTTGAAAGTTTGAAGGCCTGTAAAAATTAAGTATTTAATTGAAGAGAGCTATTTTATGTTTTATTGTGAAGGGTATCACTGAAGGAGTTGAAATATGATCAAATTTGGGTGCCATGGTCGACTACTAAGATCATAATCCATTAAATATTCAATATCACGGACGGACAGAATGCCTGCCTACACTTAACCCATCAGGCTTTTTAACGGTGACCTGGATCTACTCAGGTGGAATACAAATGGGCATGTACATGTAGCAAGCTAGTGATTCTACTATGAGATGAGCTTCTGGTGGAGCATAGGCCTATATGCTTGTTCACATATGTCGCGGTTAGCCATCGCAAAAAAAACATTGCCGTTTTTTTTTTGTGTGTGTGTTTTAAATGAATGGCAACAAAGGTCATACGTACTGTATACTCACCTTCCTGTGTGTTAAAAGATACAAAAATGTGAAGCGTAGTACACTTAAAAACCCCACGTTTTATTTGAGGCAGTTTACCGCGGCATATTTAAAAGGAGCATTAGTAGGGAAACATGTAGGCTATACACTGAACACAGTGTTCGAATCATAAGCCATACATATTCATGTAAATGAACTATAAAAATGGAGGATGTTTCACATTGTATGATGCTAACACAATAGACATACAATGTGCTGTGAGCCAAATTAGTGACTTTTTAAAAAATGTACCAGCAAGGAGTTGGTACCGGAAAGGATATGCTCCTAGTACAGGGATCCCACAGACATTTGAGAACCTACATGTACATGTGATTCATGACTTCCATGACCACTGACTTTCCATGACCCACTATAGCACCTACAACAAATCAATAAAAACATTATACAGATGGAGGATAAACAAACTTGAACAGGAATGACTTCTTGAAGAAGAGAGAAGACCATTCCTTCAAGGAGCTGAAAGGATGCATGAAGCGGTATGCTGTTACCATGGAAATGGAGAGATCCTGATCCATATTAGTAAGATGATTGCAAAATCTTCCTTTCCTTGTGAAAGATTAATGACATTTGCTCTCTCAACCACTGCTTTGCAGTCAATTCATGACGCTAATTTAATTCCGAACTTGCAATTCTGGACCCAACGTATACACAGCTGGAGTATATTATGTACATTACCAAAACCCTAAAAAAATAAAAACCAAAGTGCAACCCTTTGATGAAATTAAACCTGCAGCATATGTTGTTTCATCGGTTTAGTGACCTCCTGGTAACTGACTGGAGATCATCTGGAAAGAAATCACACATGAAAGCAACTTTTTTATAAGCTGTGTTTTCTAGTACTTATGAAAGACTGTTATAACAGTATACAAAACTAAAAGAAAGAAAAGGAAGAAACCAATTGCAAGAACCAACAAACTGCATCATTTTTTTATCTCATACAGAAAAATAAAATGTCTTTCAAGGGGTATTTTTCTCCCTTCATTTTTCCAAACTAGGGCCCTTTGGCGTTTTCCAGAACTCTTCCTCAGTTTTCAAAAGATAAATTGCTCTCTGCTTCTGGATTCATTTCACTGGCCAACAATGATGAAGTACTACTAGCTGAAGAGGAAGTTAATAATTCTTTTAGAAGCCATGTGTTGGTACTAGTAAGTGCCTGTAATGATGGCAGGCATGCAGCTTTTAAAGAGGAGGTAAATATTTGATGCTCTGGCTGTCCCTAGTGCCTGGACTTATTCAGTAGGCCTAGGGTTCAACGATCAGCTGGGAGTAGGGAAACCACTGACCTGGACAATGGGCTTTACAGCCTCCTGCAGACTGGGAAATCAGTCATGCTTTTCACTATGCTGGTTTGCAGGCACAAGACCTTCACAGCCACAAATCCTTTACAGGCACAAAACCTTGCCAGGTACAAAATATTATCATTCATATATGAAAAAAGACAGGGTCTGACCGAATCCTATGAAAATATGGCCATTTACATACAGAGCAAATGGTGAGATTACAGCAGACAGAAACGGTAATAGACAAAACTGATATTTTGACAGCATTTTCAACCCTCGTACATGTAGTAATCAAATAATTATAATTGAAAATTTGGTTTGGAGCATTTAGAGTGTCATTTTAATGAATGGTTACTTGGAGAAATTCATTATTTTTTAGTGAAAAAATGGAAATTCTGCAAATGCTCTTTCTGACATCTCTGCATCTTCTATTTGACACAACCATTTCAAAGTTGTTATCAGTTAAAACAAAGAAAAATTACATGCATTATCACAGGAGCTCTTTTTTAACTTCTACAGAAAAAATGTGATTTCTATGACGTTTTTTCCCCCTTTTCTATTTTTTCTAGAGAGCTCTCTGCTCCTATTACATCTTTCCCACAGAATGGTTTGTCTCAACACACTTACTTTCTTTAAATGTCAAATTAGAGTTGTTTAAACCAGAATATTGCAATGACATTTTTTCTAATATCTGTGTCACTCGAAGTAAATGCCAGGCACTTTTATACACTGGATGTCTGTGTTATAGTTAAGACATTCTGAAGGCTCTGCTGCTAAGGCAACGCCGCTAAGGCAACATAATGCTACATCCATGATATTAAAGAAATCATACTACAGAATAGCTGAAGTCAATGAGAGAAATGCCTAGAGCTCGTCTATAACAAAGGTGTGACTTGCTTCAATAGCCAGAATGTGCAAATATGCCATGAAGGGTGTAAAAAATGTGCTATTGTTAGTCACCTCGTCAATGTCTCAATGTGTATTTTGTGGGAGACACATTTTCAGATACTCTAGCAGCTATTCAAGAAGAAAGGAAACTCTTGTCTTTGATAAGAAAAAAGAGAGCTATTTTGCCCCTTTGAATGGCCTGATATTTTAGGTATAAGAAACAGTACAGACAGCAGGTACGTGGATGACTGTTTCTGAATGATTACTTAAGGGAATAGGGCAATGGAGAAAAAAGGTAAGTAGAGAAAGAAAAAGAGAAGGGGAAAGAAAGAGGAGAGAGAAGGGGATGGATAGAGAGGCAAATTAAGAAGGAAAGAAAAAAGAGAAAGGTTGAATATGAAGAGACATAGATAGGGTAAGAGAGGGAAAGAGAGGAAAACATAGGTGGAAAAGAAAAAGTGAGAAAATGAAAAAAAGAAACCACAGCCTAACAGTGAGAGGTAATGGGGCAAAGGGAGGGTGACAAAGAAAGGGTGACAAAAAAGACATAGGAAGGGGGTGCTGGGGATAAGAAACGCCATGGGCATGAAAACACCAAATAACAGACAGGGTTGAGATCCTAATTATGATAGCCTATGTCAACAACCCTAGTAATAACATGGTAATAGAGTATTGTTATCTGTAATCACCCCTCATTAGGCCAGATCTGCTTATACATCCAAATGAATCTCTCACTTGAGAATGGACTGGGAAATCAGTATTTTCTTTGAGGCAAAATACTTCATTTCTATAAATTCTGCAGTGTCTGCCTTTATGTGTGAAACAGCGCTATCGCTACATTATAACAGGGAATGTAACTAAGATTTCCCTGATTATAAGTAGGCTTGTTTGCACAGGCTATTCAACAGGCCAGCATCTGTTAAAGAAAAGTTGAGTTCTGGTCATGCGATTACGATGTGAAAGAAACTGTGTCAAAGCAAGGAGTTCTGTGATAACTCCTTGGTCAAAGCAATGGGGAAAGGTTGTTCATGTCTACAACATATGAATTTGTGTTTACTGTGAGGTTTTGGAATCATCAAAATGATGAGATCCATTGAAAAGCACAGAAATGGGTATATGGGACTGTACACACATGGCATGAACGTTTGGCCCGAACAGTTCAGCTATTTCTCGTTCTATTTCGGATATAAGGGCATTCAAAGAGCAATCATTTTCAGGGGACATTTCTATGATGTTCGTCCAAACTGACATAAAAGGAATGAGAAAGCTCACAAAGAGCTCAACCTTCTCTGTAAGTTGCTTAAAATGATGAATAGAAATATATACTCCACTGTAAAATGAATAATAATAACAGTGGTTTCTTGTATAGTGCACCTGTGTCAGTCAGACATGACATTCCTGGTGCTTCAAAATCATTACCAAATAACATTGTTATCTATTTTAAAGTCTTTTTTGGCTTGAAATTTAATGGCCATGATCTCCACCCAGGAGTAGGCAATATGTACCTGGTATGAAGAAATTCCTTGAATGCAGTGGGCATCACAAGAATGGGGAAGCCTACATAGAGCAGGGGTGATATTGGAGCACCTTGAGTACTAATTCAACATGTCTGACATCAGCACAATGAAAAATGCCAATATCACTATAAATATTCAAGTTACAGGCCTAATGACTTAATTTGGTAGAAAGCTATTGGGGAAAAAACTTTCCTCATAAAGAATTTACCACTAAGTATAAAGGATAAATTATAGCCTCCATGCACAAATACTGCATTAATTAAATTCCTGTCTTTTTTCAGTATGACAAGAGGTGCATTTCTTCTGCTTCTTTTCTTCAAGGTTTTAAGTGAAATTAATCCTAAGCTCCTTAAATGCTTCAGCAACAAAGGTATGTTTAAATCCACCTATCTTTGATGAAGGGGGATACCTTTTGAGATCTTAACAAAATACATATATGTACTTACAATTTGGTAAAATGTAGGACCTACATTACTTGCTACCCATAATAGGTGCATTTTTCTTTGTTCAGGTGTAAATCACTTTCCTTGGGTGTTGCTATGTTCTCTAATCAATAAAGATTGAAGGGAAGACCAAAAAGTGTAGTAAAATCTTTGAAGTGAATTTGAAAGCTGGAGCATTACAGGTCTTCTATTTTGAAGGATGTCTGCTTACCTTGTAATCTGGGGTAAACTGGACATGTCAAATCAATAGTAATGACAACAACTAGACAATAGATCTACTGGCAAATGGCTACCTAGGACCTGACAAAGTGCCCTATACATGCAGGGCTCCATACTACCTGTGTACCAGATCTATATTGCATAAGATCTTGCTCCCCCCCCCCCATAAATTTTGAAAAAATTTGGGTCCATGGTACATTTTGTGGGCCCATGTGCACCTGACATACCCTGCTATTGTCAAGCCTTTATGTACATACACTTCATAAATTAATTGGAAATAGAAATATTTAAAGATTAGTGTGAAATTTCAAGAAATAAACAATCTAGCTGCAGTCTAATGTTTCCTTGTTGTAATCATTACCTAAACACTGGAAAGTTTGGGTTTCGTTTCTATTTTTAAAAGTCTGTTCAGGCTTGGTCATCATATTCTATATTTGTAAAATGTTTGATAGAAATACATTCAAGCTTCAGCATTTATGTTGTGGCACTCGAATGTCTAAAAGCATAATTGGCATTGATTTTCCGGCCCCTCCGACAGCAGATTACACAGCTGAAGTGCTGGTCTATGAGGCGGGCAGACTATAACAGTCCCAGCTATTGATTTCTGCATATGTGTGATATTGGGTCCACACACTTTTGAAGCCTTCAAGGGAAAGAATGAAGTCAATCATTGAGCCAATCAGTGACAAAGGCTTGCCTCGGGCTGGGATTGCTCGGGCATCAAAGGGTCTGATGATTAGGCCTTTTTGCAACCGAAGAATAAAATCAATATACACATAAAGTCAGGCACATTTCGTTGTGTCTGTAAGCAGGCTAAGCTCTGTATCGTGCCTTCTGTCCTTTTTCAGCTGTGCTTCATGTAGTGAAAGTCTATACAAAGCAGGCTTAACAATGTGGGAAATACTTGTACAAGACAATGGTGGATTTAGGGGAGGGGGACACTTCCAACCTGTGCCCCCCCCCCCCTTTTGAAAGAAAAGTGTACACTTTGCCTCCTATTTTTGAAATTTTGCCCCCCCCCCCCCTTTAGAACTGATAACCTTCTTTTTTTTTTCTTTTCTTTTTTGCTTGTCAGAGAATTTTCGGAGATTCCCCCCCCCCCCCCCCCCTTTTACAAAATCCTGGATCCACCCCTGGTACAAGATATGATTTTTCGAATACTTTTCATCCATAAAGATCCCATAAAAGCAAACTGAAACACAGGAGTCTCTGATATAAGAAGATATATAAACTAATGAGGATATACATGGCTACAAATTAAGTAATCATCAATGAATAAGGAAAAAAAATTGAAGATGGGGGTGAAATGAAGTAATGTATAGAGGTAAAAAGAAAAAACAAAATAGAAACTAGGGCCCCGTTGCATAAAACTTACCATTAATGGTAACTCTGCTATCAATGGTAACTACCATGGTAACATCACTCAACAGCCAATCAAAATCAAGGTTTCCATGGGAGTTACCAGTGATGGCAAAGTTATCGTTCATGGTAAGTTTTATGCAATGGGCCCAGAAAAGATGGGAACAAAAACAGAGAGGGAAGAGAGACACAGAGGCAGATGCAGAGACATACAGAAAAACCTAAAGAGAGTAAAGCGGAGAGAGAGAGAGAGAGAGAGAGATGGAGGAGAACGATGGCGGAGGAGGCTGAGACAGCCTGATCAAGGAGCAGGAAAAATGATTTAAGATTCAAGCCAGGCACTCTTTCATCATTTACAAAAGCCATGTAATGTAAATATCGACCTTATATATTCGGCTCATTAATTGAATATGATGTGTAGCATGAGAGGCTGCAAAAAATTTTAAAGAGCAATTTCACCTTGTAAATTGTTAAGAGATTTGGTGAATATTTCAGGCACACGCATATGATGGATTCCAGTATCATGCCTTCCTCAGGGTAAATCCCAACCCAGACCTTGACCTCACAATTTATCAAGACTTGAGCTGCGTTCAGACTCTGCCAACACGTTACAACAAATGGCCCGACAACAACTGGTCCACAGTCAAAATTCTACACAAACCAAATTCTTAACTTCAACCCTTGACTAAAAGCTATACCTAACTCTAAATATACAAACTAGTTTATTGTCATCTATTTCTACACAATACCAGCATATTTCTCAAAATTCTGAAATACAATAATCTGAAATTTCTTGATCATCTGGGGTATTTTTAATAGCAGATTCAAACAAAATATTGAATAAATGCACTATAGTACAAATAAGAACACAATAGAATCTTTGATACTATGTTGAGAATGCAGGGATGATAAACACTACCAGAACATTTCTCAAACTTCAAAAACTGGAATAATCCGAATTTAGACTATCCCTGTGCATCTGATTTTAAAGCATTAGGATCAATTAATATTCTTCTCTAAATGCACAGTAAGATCTGTTGCTGGTAAGGAAATGACAGGCCTATACGCCCTCTGAACATCCCTGAGAATTCTGAATATACAATAATCAAGAACTTCCTGATTATCTGTTTTTATTATCAGACTCAATGAAAAGGTTAAATAAATGCACTATGCATTCACTGTATGAACACAACAGAAGCTGAGATTCCTGGCTGTATACGGGATGATGACTGGTCTACACGCTCCCTGCACATTTCTCATTTTCCAGCACGCTTCCTCCGAGGTGCTAAGTTTGTAATACATCACACCTCAGACCCCCTGAATCACCAGATGTTGAGCGCTGTACGGAGGAACCTCGATGGCTTCCCAATTTGTTTAGATTTCAATATTATACCCTCTCAGATTGCACTACCACTCTGCTGTAAAAGGAAATTGAATTTCATTCATGAACCTTCTCCCTTTCTTCTTCCTCTTCTTTTTTTCCTTCTTTACTCCTTTCCTATTTTTTATAGAGGCTGACTTGGCTTGCTGATTCCAATAATTGATTTTAACGGCAAGGTGAGTAACACCGGAAGATGGTAGAGGGTGAATTCTATTTCTGAATCATCACAAAAATCAATCACTGAAACTTCCTAGTATTAAATGTGTATTCGACATCAGCAAAGAGGGGATACTGTAAAAGTGGTAATTTTCACACGATTAATTTTTCACGCTTAGCCGAGTAAGGTGAATTTCACGTGTTTTTAATTTCGCCAACGCGCGAGGCTCATGGGCAAAAGCATACATAAACAAAAATATTCGCGTGTTTTTATTTTCGCGAAAATTTCCACACAGGTGATCACATGAATGATAAAATTTGCTACTTTAGAGGAACAGGCATATACAGGGGCGGATCCATGATTTTGTAAAAGGGGGGGCACACAAATTTCCAAAAAAATTTCTGACAGGCAAAATTTTCTTTTCAAATTTTTAAACATTTTCTTAAAAGGTTATAAGTTCAAAAAGGGGGGCACAATTTCAAAAAGAGGGGGCACAATATATGCTTTCTTTCAAAAGGAGGGCACAGGCCAGAAGTGCCCCCCCCCCCATCTGCCACTGTGCGTGCATACATGTGCATGGCATCATAAGGGGTCATCCAAGGAGGCTGACAACCCACAAGACCGACAAAACAAAGAAAGAAGATGTGGGAACATAGAAACATATTGGTATAATGGGCTGTCGGTCTTGTGGGCTGTAGCCACATCATAAATATATGTATCATATACTCATACTCTTATACCAAAAGTGTATTGGAGCACACAGAAGGATAAATATTGTATTAAAAATGTATTCTAACTTCATTTAAGAGTAGATAGACTTCTTTACCTCTTTAAACACAGATCATTCCACTGCAAACCTAAAACACAACAGGGCAAAAGGCTATTCAAACCAAGTGATATATAGGATCCCTCAAACTTCCATTTTTTAGACAATTTTAATGTTAAAAAATGGAACAAAAAAACTCAGAGAAAAATACAGTAAATATTTATCCGATTCCCACCCCCCCCCCTTCTCTCTCTTTCTTTCTTTCTCTCTCTCTCTCCTTCCCCATTCTCTCTCTCTCTCTCTCTCTCTCTCTCTCTCTCTCAATATTCGACATCACCTTCCTTCTACATGTAGACTGAGATCATGAAAAAGTTGATATCAAATCAAATGGCAAGACATAAGGTCTTGAAATTAAATACAGATATTAGAAAGGAAAAGTTGACTTACATCTGCAATGCCTTCTGGCAGCGGTTCAAGGAGATGATCTGATTCTGTTTTAGTACATATGACAGCATCTGATGTTACAAGGCTTTCATTATCATTCCCTTCCTTGGCTGGCGAAGGCTATGTTATAAAACATAATGGACGGAGTAGTCATAGTAATAAAAAAAAAAAAATAGCTGGATTTATTAAGTGTATTTTCTTGAGGATATAAAGCACTGAATACTATTAATACCTTGGCTATAGACAAACTACCCTGATCAGAGTAATTCTATACACAGAGTTTGGCCAACTTAGCTCCAGCAGGTAACAACAGCCAGTTTGGGCAGGTACAAAAGTTAAATCATGTGGTAACCCCCCCCCCCCCCCCCCCCGAATTTCAAAATGGATTTGTGCCACTAACAACATGGCGCATGTTGCTTTGTGGGGCAAGCATATAACAAAAGAATGTATGCACCTTATTGTGTAAAATTTCAACCGAGTTGGCCAAACACTGTGTATAGATGACTTTGACACTGATGAGGACCTCTAGCATTCAAGGAATTTCTTTCCAACCAATTTACTTTACCTGGGTGGAGAGTGGCAAATGCAGATTAATGTCTTGCTAAAGACGTCAGTGCTGGGTCTGGAGTTCAAACTCCATATATTGTTATTCATTGTCTGGTGACTTATCTAGTAGACCACAAGAACTCTCCATTCAAAACTACAGCCCCTACATGTACATTTAAAATGACACAGCATTCTTACTACCAACTGGCCAATTTGATGTTGCCATAGACCGAACATCACAAAATACTCCCTTTTATATGGAAATTTCTAACACAGTACAGAAAGCATGAATATCAGCATGACTGTAAAAATTACTACTTCTTTCATGGGGTCTCCGTTCAGATTAATACTTATATTTCCCCCTCCCCCACAAGTTATTTTTGAGTATCCCAGCTTAACCATTCACTGTTTCCACATATTCTATTTTGCTGATCAGCATCCAGTATGCACACAATATATTGTGTATTCTAATTTCATGAAAATACATGTAGATTCATTATATTTACAGTATTGTGTATTTGGTTCCAAATAAGGTGGAGCCTAATGACATTCATTCACGATGGGAGGAGTCTAATACTATTAGGTCACGCACGTGTGCACCTTTCCTTGCAGTTGTGTATTATATATATCCAGAAGTATGAGTCAGACCTACCTCGTTAGTTTCTTCAGGGATGGTATCAAGTAGCTGATCTGATTCTGTCTTCTGACAAACCATTGTCTCTACAGTCTCTGTCTTGCTCTCATCAGAAGGAACAAAATGAGGTCGCTCACAGATGTGATGCAGTGGCGAGGATGGCTTGTTTGATGCTATAAAGGTTAAAGGTTTAAAGGTCAAAGGTATATAGGTTAAAGGTCAAAGGTATAAATGTTAAAGGAAAAACTACTCTCTCTATCATCTCTTTTTTACTTTCATCAAGAAGTATGAGAAGAGGTTGCTCACACATGTGATGCAGTAGCGAAGATGGCTTATTTGATGCTATAAAGGTTAAATAAAGGTAAAAGGTGTCAAGGTCAAAGGACAAACCATCGTTTCTATCATCTTTTTTAGTTTCATCAAGGAGCATGAAATGAGGCTGCTCACAGATGTGAAGCAGAGGCAAGGATATCTTGTTTGATGCTATAAAGGCTAAAGGTTTAAAAGTTAAATGTTTAATGGTAAACAATACAAAGGTTTAAGGTTTAAAGGTCAAAGGTTTAAAAGTTCATGAGGGAAAGTCAACTCATTGAGCAAAAACTTTTTTGTTTTGCAAAATAAAGTTGCGGAAATTTCTTTTTTGTTTAAGTGAGTACAAGGAACAAATTTCATAATTCGACCCTGAACCAAACATTAGATCTAACTAAACCTAAACCTATAACCTAAAATCCAACAGCAACCTGAAACCAAGGAGTTATCACAGAGTTCTGTGATAACTCCTTGCTGAAACTTAGACCCCGTTCTCACTCACTTTGAAAGTGGACTTTTGGAGCGGTCTATCTAAGACCCGTTCCTCAGGAACGGTTCTTAGGTGAGTGTGAACGGTCAAAGTGGTCCAGGAAGTGGTCTTCTGGACCGCTCCAGAAGACCACCTCGGGGAGGTGGTCTTGAGGAACGGGTCTTATTAAGAGCGGTATGGACCGCTCTAAACGTGCAATGTGAACGAAAGCGTACTTCAACCGGAAGTGAGCCAGTGACGTTCCGCGCACAAAACAAAGCAAAAGCAATCGATCGGGCAGCCGGCAGGCACGCTACGGTACATCAGTTTGTATTCCACGCGAAAAATTTGACCCGCTGAACTGAGCTGCCATAGCAACAAGGCCACTTTGAATCGTGGAGCGGTTTGAGCGAGAAAAACTGCTCGGAGTGTGAACGCTAGCAAACCGTTCTTCAAGACCCGTTCCTCTGGAGCGGTCTAACTAAGACCACTTTCAAAAGTGAGTGAGAACGGGGTCCAAGCCATATATCTTTGAAGAAGCGAATGTCACAGGAACAAATGTCAGATCATGGTCAGGTAAGATGTGAAATAGTCAACTTGATATTTTATGAACCAAGAATAGTTCTTTCTACTGATTTTTGTGTGTGTATGTGTGGATTTGTGATTCCATATGGTCTCCAAACAATTTCAGCTTTGTTGCTGTAAAAGCAACTTTGGGAATATCACATAATATACATATCATGATTATTGACACAGATTATTCATTGTGTTTTAGTTTTGGTACAATTTTATTGAATTTGTTTATATATATATATATATATGTGCTTACTTGTTATTCCTTATTTGATATATGTATGCGGAGCTCCTCTGATTGTATTTCAAATCTTCTTAAATGTATATTGTACATAGAATAGGCTACCCTGCAATAAGTAAATAAATAAAATATTAAAATCCACCTGCTGTTCATCTTACATAATAAAACCTGTGATACAATGAAGGGAGGTGATGTTCTATCACAGGTTGTATTGCACAAGATTAATGACATTGTTAGCACTGGGTACACACATTGTGCGTAAGTTGTCTCGTGCTGTTTAACATGCCTATAGATACATGTGGCCATCTAGATTTATATGCATATTATGCAAAATGTCCTAAGTTCCCTTTTCAGCAACAAAGCTGAAATTGTTCAGAGACCACATGGGATTTCAAATTTAAAAAAAACAAACTAGGTTCACCATTGCCTAGATACATGTACAGAACTGTCAAATGGACTACAAGGTGCTTCTTACCTTTGGTAATTTTAATGCAAGGGCTTCTGGGATGGTTTTGCTCCAGAGTAACACTGCAACTGGCCATCTTATCAGTTAGCTTCATACCACCTTGCAGCAGGATGCTGACATTGTCCTGGTGCAGTCTGGTCTCAGCTCAAAAGTTTGATCTGCAACAAAAACAATATACATCTGTTCTATACAGAGTAGGGAAATTTTATACCAGAGAGATGGGAGTTTTCATCTCCCTGGTTATACAGTACAGCCTATTCAGAGGAATCTTCACAAGGTTGTTTATAAAGAAATTACAATTTACACAGCTAAATATTTACAACCCTCTCCTTGATCATTCCCTCCCTTCCCCCCCCCCCCCATCTCTCTCTCTCTCTCTTTCTCTTCCTATTTCTCATTCTATATCCATCCCTCCCTCTCCTGTCACTTCAATATCCCCAAAGAGCTATTCTATTGCTAGCTCCCCCTCTCTTTCTCCTTCTCTTTCTTACATCTCTCGGATTCTCTCCTCTCTCTCTCTCTTCTCTTTCTTCTTTCTATCATTTCATTCTTCTTTGCTTCTCTTTCTTCTATCTTTCCACTTTCTAGTATTGAATCTCTCTTTCTCATTCTTTCTTTCTCTCATCCTTTGTCTCTTTGTCTCTTGCTATTTCTTTCTGTCTTTCTCTCTATCTCCTCATATGTTTTGTATCTTCTGTCATGTGTGTAGCTGCATGAAAAACAAATCAAATGAATAATATTAAAGGTTCCTTTCCACCTATTTTCTCAAATCCTTTGAAATATAAATTTTACAAGAACTGTTAGCTTAATTTCTTTTCAAATCCCAATTTTTCTGTACAATAAAGGTCCTAATGCTTTCCCTCCCTACTCTCCCTTTCTATCAGTCTCTATCTCTCTTTCTGTCTCCCTCACTAGTGTACCCAGTGGGTGAGTTCAAGTTCGGTGTCGAAAGCTGGTGTTGGTGTTGGGGCAAAACTAGCACCAGCCACAACACCGAACCTGAAATGAAGCTGGTGCTGGATTGACTTCACTAGGTGTTGAGCTATCAATAATGTGATTGGTATTATTTTTATAAACCAGGATTCGGTGTTGGGCTAGAATCAGCAGCCCAATTTACGCTCTCAACACCAACACCAACACCAACACCGAACTTGAAATCACCCAATGGGGGCAGGGGGGCAGGGGGGCAGGGGGGCAGAGTTACAACTTTTGACCAAAAAAAAAGGTTATCGCGTTCCTGCAAAAAAGCGACTTTTGGAGGGCTGGCGAAAAGCAACTTCCAGGACTTAAAACACTTTTTTCTGTTTTTTGCTTGTCAGAGAATTATGGAGGACACCAAGGTCCAGATACGCCACTGGTCTCCCTCTATATCTCCAGCTTTATACCTATCTCTCATTCATCATCCATCACCAGCCCCCCCCCCCCCCCCACACACACACACACCCCCCTCTCTCTCTCTCTCTCTCTCTCTCTCTCTCTCTCTCTCTCTCTCTTGTGCATCTTCTGATGTTCACTGTTTAGTTTATGAATATATATATCTTGGCTCTTCACCCAAAAAAAAAAAATTGATGATGCAAAAAGAAATCACTCACAAATCATTGTTTGATTTTTCTGCTAATATTAAAATAAATCCAAGTGAGAGTTTTTGTATTTGAAATAATGTCTGATATTAGATCTACCAAAATATTTTTCTTTTCTATTGGAACAACATTCAGGGCATTTTTAAAAACTTCTTTTAATCAAAATCAATTTAAATCAAATAAATTGTTTTTTTGTTGTTTTTTTTTTTATCATGATTTTTTTCTATCCCTGGCAGTTCTACCTTCAAGGACAACAACAACAACATCACGACACTTATATGAATACTAATTGCCACCTTTTTCTCAAACCAACCTATCCCATGAAATACGAGCCTTGGTCAACACACTGTCCACATGAACTCATAAAGCACTCCATGATGGATCTGTTTACCCACTGTTTGCATAAAATAATTGCCAATAAATCACTTTCTGCAGAACATATGCCATGCTCTAAAGCAAAGCCTGTGTCTCTTCCCATCCTCCCAGCATCATCTTCATGCAAGCTGGGATTACAAGGGTTGCATCCGATTACCATTCTTGATCATCGATCAGAGGAGCTGCATCAGGGGCGGATCCCGGATTTTGTGAAGGGGGGGGGGGGGGGGGTCCCAGTAATCAGAAATTTTTTTGACGAGCCCCCCCCCCCCCCCCCCAGGTCATTATAAGCATTTTGGGGTGCCTTTTTACTCAAAAAATCCCTGGCAAGCAAAATGAAGGGGGGGGGGGGGAGGTCATCTTTTTTTAAGGGTTCCTTTATAAAGGATACATACTCCAATTCTACTCTCTTTTTTGTCCCCCCCCCCCAACCTGGATACACCCCTGAGCTGCATAAATGGATGTGGAGCAACCACAGTCATCATCATCTTTACATACAATTTAACTGTAGCATAATCTCAATGTAATATATTTGGTTTGATCCAAGCAATGGCTGTCAACTTCACGCAACGTCACCCATCAGGATCTCGATGGTATCAAAGCTGTAACAGATGATCGTTTGTGGAGTCCAAAATTATCCCTCATTCTGCATACTTTCAAGAACATTTTCAACAAAATATGACCCCATTTGCATTAAAACAGGGAAACAATAGGCTCTAAATATAACCTTATTTGAATACACATTAGGAAAAGTACCCTATATTCGCAAAACTTTGTACATGTACATTTTTACCGGGGGGAGGGGAGTGCAGACATTACATGAGGTGGACTTTATTGAGGGAGCAAGGCGACCGAGTGATGGCACGAAGCGCCCGAGCAGGGGAGAGGGTCTGTGAGGAGGGTGTCCCCCCTCCCATGGTAGGGGAAAATTTTGACATTTTTCTACCTGGAAATCCAAGTTATAGTTGCATTTTAGGTACAATTTTGAAGAGACAATTTTTTTTTTTTTTTACATCGATCAGACCTCTAGTTGCTCGCACCCCCCTTAGTTACGGGCTTGATATAATACGCATTCACATCTTTGCCAACATTGTGAAAATATGACCACTTTTTTCATGAAATTTCTTGCTCTTTCAAAAAAACATATAACTGGTACAAGTTTTTCAAATCCAGAAGTAAACGAATACATGTACATGTATACCTTTTTTTTCAAATCACTCAACATTGAAATGTTTGCAAACATGTACCTGAAAATTAACCCTTTATATGTAAAATTTCTAACTATCTTGGGTATACACATAGTCAATATGAAGTGATACCAACAGCCATCTACACTAGTACAAACTTTCAAAGTCAGGAACATATCTTGGGCAAAGTACATTGGATTTGCAAATTTATGGTAAGCCACCCAAAGTTTATATGTCAGGATTCATTGGTTAACTATGATATAAAAGAGCAAGATACTAACAAACAATCCAAGCGATGCTTTTCTCTTGATTCTCTTGAATTTATCTTTAAAGAGAGCTGCTAGAAGACCTCATTTTACAATTTAGCAAATCCAAAAGAATTTCCATGGAAGTTTTTACAAATACATTGAGTATATATTCTTTATCAGGTAGTATTCAATTTTTGACAATAACAGATGACAAATCTGTCCAAAATCTTCCAGAAAGCATGTAGAATAGTAGAGAATTCTCAAGAAACTATTCCTCTAGTGATTTGTACTGCAGTACTTAGTTATGGAGAGAATTCATATTATACTTAGAAAGTTCAAATCAACTAGGTGCACTAAATTTTGTTTTCTTTAAACTTTCATGATTAATGTATTTCTTACAATTTACATGATTTTTAACTTAAGACAAATCAATGAATTATGTTTACACATTGCCCACGGAAACCTGGTCATCCGTGTATTAAGCCTATGGGCATTAGAAAATTCAGTAGTCAACGGGTTAAATATCATAACCTTAAGCTTTTTAAAAAGAAACAGTCATGCCTGCAAAGGCTGCATTGCTGCAAACATTCCATATATGCATCTCCCATCACAAAAACATTTTCCAAACAACAGCAGATCCTTCAAACACAACTAGCACAGTAGACTCCATGATACCACAGCCAAGAAAAGCTGGATGTATAAGGAGGATCATGCATATTGCATATATCCATCAGAGCACAATCTTGACTCCCTTACCCCAAGTGGCCCGAGCCTCTGCGAGCGCGAGCGACCCATGAAACGCTATTAGCCCCACGGGGACTTTCCCGGGCGTCAAGTCTGCGAACCTAGGAACGTGCTCACCTGTTTGGGGGACGTTGAAAGCTACTCCACTGTACATACAGACTACACAGACGCTACAGCTGCAGACGACATATTTAAAATTGTTCCAAACAGATGCTTTATCGATCGTAGGCTAAAAAAAGACACACCGTATAATACGTAAACCATCTGGAGAAATATTTGTCCAAGTTGAAAAACACGAGATTCACGTGTTCTTGATGTGTAAGCAGTAGGCTGTTGCCATAATTTACCATCAACTGGATCCAAGAAATAGTCGCCTTGCTGCTCACCCCTCCAGCGAGCCTCATGCACCGATACTGTATTTACCGCTTGGTAGTAGGTGCATCAAAACATCATCACACGAACATAAATGGATTCGTCCAATCTTAGAATCACTCTCGAATATGTTTCATATTATAATACCGCGAAGTGGATTTATGCTTCGCTCTTTGGGGTAGATTCGGTATAATATACGTACTATTGTGTATTATAATTTTAAAACAACTTTCATTGCTTACCAAGCGATGAAAATCATGGAGAGAAAATTATGTAGTTATAAAATCTACGGTGAAATATAGACATAGTTAAAACTAAAAGGGAATTAAGAGGAAAAAAAAGTCACTTTGAGCCACTTAACGTCTCTCACAATAGTTTAGTTGACAGTTTTAAAAAAAATCAATAAACGGCTATAACTTTAATTTCAAAGCATGTGAGGTAATAATGCCATTTTCGTAATGCATTCAAATTTAATGCTTACCTCTTTGTCAAACTCCTAGTAACGAACTATTACATCCACCTGTTACAAGTCATCGTATTTCAATAGTCAGAATGCAGATTGCATACATTAAGTATTGCTAGGTTGGGCAATCCAAAATGTTTGTCCAACCTAACAACGCCAAATACATGCAATTCACATTTTGACTATTGATAAAGAATAGGTTTTTACAGGTGACTAGGTGTATAAATTTGAATACATTACGAAGATTGCCTATTGAACACCTCGTATGAGAGAAAACAAAATATTACGTTCCATACCCATCCGTCATGGTTAGAAAAGTTAGCAGTGGCGTAGAGTGAGGGGGGGGGGGGGGGCTCTGGTCTTACAGGCTGGATGTAATGCGGGAAAATGGCCATGGATGGGATGTGTAAATTTTCTTTTCATCATCTTTTTTTTTTTTTTACATTGTGTTTCCGTCTCTCTTCATTTCTTTCTCTCTTTATTTTGTTTGATTTTGTTTTATGAGTTTTTCTCTCCACTCAGTACGCTCCTTAGCTATTACGGATTGTACCTTGTTTCGAGAATATGAATAGGGTCATGGTATCTCCCCATGGCCAAGTCGATAGAACATGTACCCTAAACCGAAGACAAAACTTGAAGAAAATTAAAGAGAAAATTTGGGAGAAAAGGAGAGAAAGAAAGGGAGAGGGGAGGGTAACGTGAACATGGTGTAAAGAAGAGGATTGTGATCATTGTGACACCCTTCAAGCACTCCCTCCCTGACTCAATGGACCTTGTTCTCTTGCATTTAATTCGCAGAGTTAGGCTTGTGCTCACCCCCCCCCCCCATCCTCAGGCCAGGCCCCTAGAAGGCTAAGGATGCTGGGGGTGCTGTAGCTAAAAAGTAGTTAAAAAGAGACCCCAAAACTGTGAGGACCTTTTTTCTCTTTCTTTTTTTTTCTCACAGCACCCCCAGTAACAAAATCGTTTCCCAGGCTCCTGCCTCAGGCTACCCCCCCCCAAATGTACAGTGCCCCCTCAAGGGCTGGACCCGCGCTACGCCACCGTTCAGCATAATAACCAAAGTTCGAAACCACTGCAATTTACCACCTCCACCCCCCCCCCCCCCCCCCCGGCGTAGCGTGGAGTTTTTTTTTAATATTGTCTTTCCCTTATCCACTCTACAGCTGTGTGTCACTGTTACTGATCATTAGAATAACCAGTTCTGGGAATTGTTCCTGCTACATCAAGCTCCCGATAGAAAAGTTGGAAAAACAAAAAGTTTCATCATAGTGAGTCAGCAAACAAAACAACATCATATTGTCTTAATAATGATATACTCTCAAAAAAGAGGAATTTTCACTCCATTTTCACTCCCCTGAGAGTCAAGTCAGTGATTATTAGTTAAGGATTGAATATCGATTTATTTTAGAGTACTGTTTATAAAGAAAAGAGTGAATTTTAAACCTAATTTCACTGTACTTTCACCCCCCCAGCACAGGAATCATGTCCGTTATCAGTTTTTTCTTTTCTCTAAGGGAGTATCTGCTTATTTTGTAATATATAATTATAATCCCTTTCCGACATCCCGCAATGGGAACTATATTTCTTTGTAATATTTTGTTGTTGTAAAACGATAAAATTATTCGATAATGTAAGTTATTGCTCTCTCTCTCTCTCTTCTCTCTCTCTCTCTCTCTCTCTCTCTCTCTCTCTCTCTCTCTCTCTCTTTCTCTCTCTCTCTTTGCGATGGTTGATCAACGTAAACTTTTGTTTGGCAGGTGCCCCTTTTTCTTCAGCAAATGAATTTTGTTGAGAGCCAGAAGGGCGTTAATTCATATATAATTTAAGACAGAGTTAACGCCCTTCTGACTCTTAACAGCCGAGCTGACCTGTTGAGGTAGTCAATGGTTTGACAATGCCTCTTTCCAAACCGTTTTTTTTTTTTTTTTTTTTTTTTAATGTAGAAAAGGCGCTCCTCTTAATACTAGCAAGAGGGGGTATCATAAATTCATAAAACCTCAATCATTGATTCAGCTGCTCAAAAATATAGGCTGTTAGAGAACACGTGATGGCGCTGTTTAATTTTTCGCAATGAGCAATATACAATTTTCTCGTCTGAATATCTGAATAAAGGCAAAAAAGCATTTTTTTAAAACAAATATTGGAATTTTTTTGCCATATTTACTCCATATTTGATCTAACTTCATTAAAAATGAATAGATCATTTCATTTCTCAGATAGGGCGAATATTAACGAAAAACCATGGAGAAATATAGGCCTAGTTTAGGAATTTATCAAGGCAACCCGAAAGCTAAGATTTCTTTCAAATGCTGAACATTTGCAAATCGCAATTTGTGTCCAGAAAAAAAAATGCAATGATATTTTGATTGGTAATATATCTTATATCTATATATATCTATATGCCTATATCATAAGGAGTCATTTCTATTGTCAGGATGCTTAAATATGTACAGCCTTTTCATGTACATGTGTAGAGCGAGTTTTCTTCTGTCAATGCTTCTCTTTTATCTTTCACCACCCCCCTCCCTCTCTTCTCTCTCTCTCTTTCTCTCTCTCTCTCTCTCTCTATCTATCTATCTCCTACTCTCTTTATAATCTTCTTTCTCCTCTTCTTCTCTCCCCCCCCCCTCCCCCCCCCCCCCCCTCTCACGCCCTCCCTCCCCCTCTCTCTCTCTCTCACCTCCCCCCTTTTCTTTCTCTCTTTCTCTGATCACTATAATTCTTCGTATCTTCACCACATTGTCTTTACCATTTCAGCAATACCGAACACTTTTATTACCTAAAAACATTGAATATTATGACGTCACGAGGTTTTCAAATGTATAGAAGAATATCTTCCTTTACCTACGTTGAGCCTTTGTGAGCAATCTTGAAATATGTCTCCAAAGGTATATACCGGTACTCCTTGCATCGATCGTATGTTAGTGAATCAGTCAATATATATCTCAGCGGATAATATACGGACTTATTCAGTGTTATACTGTCTGATAAAGTCTCTTGCGTTTAATACAAACATTTCAACCAAGGACGGAGTAAATCATACGCTCATAAGATTTCACGATGCTATGAATGACATTTAAATGGTATAAGGCCAAGCAAAACTGATTCCTAGTTTCTCGTTCGGATTTTTCGAAAATAAAGAGGAGGGGTGGGTGGGGGGGGGGGGGGGTCCCATGTTTTTTTTTCCTATACATAAGAATGTTATGAATCAATTTTGATTCTCTTTATACGATTTGAATTGCCTCAATTTAGTTCTAATTTGTACATGCACTTCAGAGGCTCAAAAGAAGTGTGAAAACTGCATTATATTAATGATATTTTAAAGAAAATCTCATTGTCTGATGACCTCATAATCTTACTTATTTTATTTCAAAACAAAATATCAAATGAAAAAAATTATATATCATTGGCGGCATCTGAAAGTCAAAAGTGTGTATGGGGGGCAGACCATTGGTCAGGGAAATAATAATGTTGGGGAAAGTTGGTTTTCCGATATATTTAAGCCATTTTCACCTTCCTCCCAAACTCATGAGAGTGGAAGAAGGTAGGGATGGAGAAGGGACAAGCACATTTTGCGAGCTTTGACTAGAAAATAATTCTCAAAAGCTCCTGTGTAAAAGTACCTAATTCAAGAAGCGATTGTCCTTGTAATCAGTGGCTAAAGGCTGTGATTATATGTCTGGATTTGTGAAGATTTCAAACTGAGGTAAAACGCAGCACCGTTATGACAACAGGCACTACGTGTACATCATAATGGAATGGGCACCAACAGTTTGGATGCTTCGTTGTATACCTTTCTTGGATATATTATCTCATTGTCATATTTCCGAGCAATGGCATAGACTGTGACAGAGAAGGACAGAGACAGAGACAAAAGAGAGAAAAGAGAGACGGAGGTCGAGACAGAGAGAGACAAAGAGAGGGGAGGAGAGAGAGAAAGAGAGAGGGAGAGAGAGAGAGAGAGAGAGAGAGAAAAAAAATTTCACCCATTCACCCATTAAGACCATCCCCCGACTCTTATCATGGTCTATAGTTGCGTTCTCACGTTGTTATTTTCCTCGATTCAACTTGGTTGAATTTAAAACACGTTTGCTGTTGTGAGATGTGAGATTATACTCAACCTCCAAAAAGCAAGTTCTCCTCTAGCTGTTACTTTTCAATATAACTCGAGAAATATTTGATGAAATTTGTTCATTAAAAAAGCAAAATCTGCAGAATTCTCTTACCCACATTTTGACTGGTTATTAGAGAACAATTGATTATGTTTTTATAATGAAATTATAGTTTTAATTGCAGTCGGTACGAAAAATGTTGCACTTTCGTCTCATATATTTCCTTGGGAGTGTGGGGGAGGGGGTGGGGGTTCTCACACCCATGGACAACAAAAGGCCAAATCACATCGCTGTCCATACGTTGTGAAATATCGTGGTATGCCACATAAGAAACACGGAGGAGTATCTCTCAAGTATGAACAGGGAACATGATCATGTTAAATCTAATAAGGAAACATGTCAACATCAAGATCGTAGCCCTTTTCATAGACCAATACATAGGGGAAAATGGGCTCCCCCACCACCCCCGACTTCGAAGTGGAATAACAGGCAAGGTGAGCTGCATCAAATCAATTAAGCTCAGCTTCTTGTTACCGTCCTATTCTTTATCACCATGACTACTGTACACGAAATGTATTTTAGCATTTATTTGTCAGTTCAGAACTGAAACCGAAATTTGAATGTTGCGCTTCTCGGGAATCATCGATTTTTACGTTTTTGAAACATCCCCTTTCAATTCTAAAAATATCATCCTGGATCCACCCTTATGTCAATGAACGCATTCATTGAACGCATTCACTATAGTGGCCTTGACACTCAGCACAAACATGACAAACCCGCATTAAATCAATTATGTCTATCTATAGCGTCATTCAGTTGGAATTGATCCTAATGGACATGATAGAGGACTCGCTACACTGAATTGACTTGTGTGTGTGTGGGGGGGGGGGGGGGTTCGTGTGGGTGTGTTTCTGTGTGAGAGACGTTTCGAATATGTTTAAATGTACCATAATGGTGTGGGTGTTGTTTTTTTTTTTTTCCTTCTTCTTTCCTTTTTTTTCTTTTCGGTCTTATTGATATCTTTTCAAAGTGTTTGGAACAATAAGATAATTAATAATAGGTATAATATCATTAATATCAATGATGGTAATAATGAGGATTATAATTATAATAATGATCATAATAGTAATAATAATAATAATAATCAATGAATAAATTATGATAGTAACAAAAATAAAAATAATAATTGACATAATAATGGTAATAATAATAATCATAGTAATAATAATAATCATAATAACAGCAATAGTAATTAATTTTTTTTTATCATTATTATTTTTTTATTATTATTATTATTATTATTATTATTATTACTATTATTATTATTATTATCATTATTATTATCATCATTATCATCATCATCATCATTATTGTTATCATCATCATTATTATTGTTATGATGATTTTAAAAAAATATTGCAATCGTAATGATATTAATAACATATAAGTTCAAAAACCCGCCATGAATTAAAATTTTGAGATACTTTTAGCACCTTTCTCTCAAGTGCGATGACGAAAATATAGAAATACAAAAGAGGCAAATTTCTGTTTTATGTTTTATCGCAGGGAACAATGATCTATTTTTCTGAAACTTTTCAATATGCCCTTTCAGATTTGAGCATAAGTCAACTATACTTTAAACTGTTTCGCGAAGAAAAAAAATGATTAGTACCTGGTGTGTATTTATGTGGAGGGAAAGACTCATCCGTTTCTTATACACTAGCAGGCCTATTCAGTAAATTCACATCTAGAGTCCCTGTACAGAAGAGTTTCCACTATTACGCAACATTTTTATTAAATTACGATGAGCACCTGAACAGTGGCGTATCTACGGGTGGCAGAGGGGGCACGTGCCCCGGGCGGCACTTGAAGGGGGGGGGGCGCAAAAAACGCAAAAGAGAGAAAGAAAAGGGGGAGAAATACAAGACAAAATGCATAAGAAATTGTGTTTTATAGGGTTTGAAATGCAAAAGTTTTCTATAGCTCGGTCGCTTTGCTCCCTCGCATAATTATGTCCAAAATCTAGCTATTTCGCGCCCCTAATGGCGTTTTTAAAGTGTTAACCATTAATTGACTCTAGTTGATATGCCCCCCCCCCGCATAAGGCACGAGTTTGTTAAATTATGCGCCCCCTGATGGGATATAAGTGCATAAAAAACACTAGTGTAGAACATTCGAAAGAAATCATAAATTTGCCTTGCAATTGCCTTACTCAAATCCTCAAATATATTTCTTCAGATTTTCATTCATTTTGCATCCCCCCCCCCAAAAAAAAAAAAAAAAATTTATTGCTAGGTCGCTGTATTCCCTTGATTTTTTTTTTTTTTTTTTTTTTTTTTTTGTAAGGGTAAAATACATTAAAAATTTCGATTTGAGGGGTGAAAAGGAAAAAAAAAAAAATCGGCTGCTCGGTCGCGTTGCTCCCTCGCTTATACAATAACTCATCAAATTTAGGCTAACAACTCCGGGTTATGTGCATCAAAACTCTTTTTCACGTAGTGCCATCATTTCTAAATTAAAAACGCTCATTAATCTGAATTTGGGCATGGGGGGGGGGGGGGGGGGGGGGGGGCGCAGATTTGATAGTTTGCCCCGGGCGCCAGAATACCTAGATACGCCACTGCACCTGAATGTTCTGAATAGAAAGAATTCGAAAGCTACTTTGTTTTAAAAAACAAACAAACAAACAAACAAACAAACAAACAAACAAACAAACAAACTAAGACGTGCATGTCGTAACTCTAAATTCACAGGGTCATAATTTTGTCAGACTGGGTAGACTGGGTAGGGTAGAAAAGTGCCCAGAAAGAGGACATTTATGTGTACGGCCAATTTTAAGGAAGATGTAGGCCCAATAATGCTACAATTACTAATCATTCTTCACCAAATATAATGTTTCAAAGAAGTTTTGGGGGCAAAAGAAAATATCAAGTTTCAATTTGCCCAGCATGCAATGAAGGCCCAAGTATCCAAGCTTTAGTTTAATCAAAATTTGGAGGAGTGCACCATACGTATACATTAGCTCTTCTCAATTTAGGCTCGTAATGATTTTAAAAAAACAGAAACCCATGCAGAAATGGGATAAGACAGAAACTACCTCTAGTTTAAAGAAAGCAAATAGTTCAAATTCTTGTTAGAAGGACATACAATTTATGACCAGCTTTATTTTCCTCTAAACGTTTAAAATCACCTTCCAGCGCACGACCTTCTTTTTTCAAGACCTTTGTAAATGTCATCACATTTTATTGTTTTATTAAACAATCGCAAAACACCCCTAAAGAAATAGTCATTGTTTTGATTTGTTTTAATTCTCTTTCCTATTTCTATTTCCTTTTCTCCAAATCTACTCTCTCTAATCATTTTTTACTCTATTTTCAGTCACGTCAATGATCACTTGTTTAGGAATAAAATAATATCGAGTGAATATCAAGTAAATATCAAGTGCTTTCTGAAAAGAAGAGTGCATTTTCACTCTCTTTTCACTATATTTTCAATCCCTCTGGGAGTTACGTTAGTGGTCACTCGATTTTCTTTAATTTAAATTTTTTTTAAATTATTTTTTGGGAGTGAGGTACCAGATTAACGAATATAATTTCAATTAAAATATATACTACATTTTTCACAAAGTCTGCCTTTGGCAATTTATTGAGCTTCATGGACCAGCATGAAATCTCCATAATCATGATTTTTTTTTCAATGGAGATCCAATTAAAGAACAATTTAGAAATTGCTCTTTAACATCTTACTGATAAGATTCAAGACTCTCTTTCAAAAGACCCTCTTCCAAGTGTAAATAGCACCAAAAGAGGATTCGCTTCAGGGGCGGATCCAGGGGACTCTGGGCTCCAGAGTCCCCTCCTTTGTCCCCCCCCCCCCAATAATAATTTTCAGAACATTGTGCCCCCCCCCCCCTCTCTCTCCCTCTCTCTCAAAATCCTGGATCTGTCACTGATTCATTTTAATGAAAACACTGTACATCTTTCCACAAATCTACTTCAATGATAGTATGGCGCCTTTCGTGATCGGCAGAGCCTCTATATAAACAGAGCTGGGCCAACTTGGCTCCAGTAGGTAACAATATGGTGCATGTTGCTTTGTTCATGTTGTTAGGCAAGCATGAAACAAAGGAATATACGCCATGTTATGCCCAACTGAGACCGAGTTGTCTAAACTCTGTGTATGGGATTACCTGTCGTTTTTCCGAAGGTTCAAAATTCTGAGAGTTCGTTTCATTACTCTGAAGGATCATTATTCCAAAGGTTCGTTTATCCGCAGGTTCATAACTCCAAATATGAAAATAGGGTTCGTGATTCCGAAAATGAAATAGGGTTCGTATTTCCGAAAACGAAAAATGGTTCATAATTCTGAAAATGAAATAGGGTTCATTATTCCGCAGGTTCATTTATCCGACATGTCCGAAGGTTCATAATTCCGAAAATGAAAACAGGGTTCATAATTCTAAAAATTTAATAGATAGAACCCCCATCATTTTTCGGAATTACGAACTTTCGGAATAATGAACCCTATTTCATTTTCAGAATTATGAAATATATTTTTTCATTTTCGGAAATACGAACCCTATTTCATTTTCGGAATTAAAAACCCTATTTCATTTTCGGAATTATGAACCCCCTGGTATGGGAATTTTGTGTATCGGAAGCATGAACCTTCGGAATTTTTAAGAACCTTCAGAAAAACGAACCTTTGGAAAAAAACGAGTACCCTCTGTATATGGGTACCTTAAAAATCTCAAAAGCTTTTTTGAAAAGGGAAAAACACTAATTTTCCTTCTGACAAATAAGATCGATACAGTTAATAATACAAATAAATAATAATACAAAAAACAAACAAATAGCAAACAAACAATACCCCTCCAACCCCCAACCCCCACCCCCTCCCCTCCCCCCCCCCCCCCGAAAAAATGAAAAAGGGAAAAAGTGTAAAGGGGAGGATAAAACCCGAATGCAAAACTTTGTTGGTAAACAAACAAACATAATGATAAAAATGTTTTTGTAAGAACATCATCCTAAACATTTTTTGCAAAGTCGGATACATGTAATTGGTTTGCATCCTACCATGCCTACGGAAGGCCCTACCTATCAATGTTCAAAAGTGTATAGGCTAAATCCAAAGCCATACAGCATTTTTGCGTTAATTTTTTTCTTTTTAATTCTTGTCTAACCATTCCCCCCCCCCTCAAAATTAAAAAAATAATAATCAGCCCTTGATGAAAGATATATTACATTGATATATAGCTTATGGCTTTTAGTAGATATCATGTACACCGCATATATATGTTCCAAAAATCTCCAATAACATTTTTATGATAAAATGCAAAACGATAATTTTGGTATGTCATTTGTTCTCTTTGTCCTGTCGGGGTAAATTGAGACATTTTTTGTCCCAGTTCATCCTAGTTACATTTGGTGTATACAAGGAAAGTGAGCTTTGACTACTAACAATCAATGGACGTATTACATAAATGAATAAATCGCACTTATGCATCGAAATGTAAACTCATATCGGTCAATTCCTTTTTATCAGATCATTTGAAATATTATTCGGACAAACTTTTAAGTACAAACACAATACAGTGCGTATCAAAAAAAGTACACACATTGAAAATATCCTCAAAGTTCCTAATTCCACAATATCGAAATGATTTGTCTTATACAATACAGGGGCCGCGGAGCGTTTTTGAAAGTGGGGGCTGATCTGATTTCACTCATTAATGACAATTTTCGAGCCTTTTTTCCGACATTTTTTTTTTACGTGTCTACTAAAAAAGTTGGGGCTGCAGCCCCCAACCCCCCCCCCCCGGTTCCGCGGCCCATGCAATAATGGGTGAGGATCTGTTCTATCGGATGACACTATGAGTACTGACAATATTTTACGCTTGAGTGAGTACTGGCTACTTTTGTAAAACTCGCAAAAATTGATTTGCGCAAAAAAGCTTCAGTTTTTAAGTTGATCAAAGTGTCTGTTAGGCAGTAACTGCATGTTCTCTTTTAAGTATCAATAATTGATTTGAACAATCATTTAATCCTTAATCATACACCTAGCCGCACACTCCCTCCCTCCCCCAACACACATACACTCAAACGCCCCACACAAAGCAATGCAGATTATGTCTTTCTGCACACAATTCTAATTTTTACTAAATCATGTTGAAAGAATGCGAATTGTAATGCATTACAGGAAGATGGACCTAAAATGTTCCATTTTCAAGAATAGGGAGAGAGAAAAATCTCGTTTTTAACATTTAATTGGGTTCCTTTCTTTGTCCCATCTCTATGCATTACTGTCTGGAGCATGTCGAAATGATGCACTGTAGTGCATGATAATATCTTTCACATGTACTTGTTTAATTGAAGAAAATGTTAAAATATTGTTTTAATCAACAAATTTGCTTCTCTTTTAAATTCTTATTCGTCATCTTGGGCATCCCGCCCTAGCCCTCCCCCTTCAGTCACTTTCTGGATACACTACTGTGAGTGTGCACTACTAGGTATAGGGTTAAGGATTGAATGACTGTTCAAATCAGTTACTGATACTAAACAGAAAACATGCATTTACTGCTTGATACTCACTTTGATCAAATTCAAGGCTGAGGCATTTTTGCGCAAACCAATTTTTGCGAGTTTAACAAAGGTAACCAGTACTTATTCAAGCCTAAAATATTGTTAGTACTCATAATGTCATCCGATGGAACAGACCTTCATCCATAATTTTATAAGAAAAGGTTATATCGATTTGTGAAATTATGATTTTGGAGGATATTTTCAGTGTATACTTTTTGTTGATACGCACTGTATAACTGCTGTTAATAATTTTTTCGAAAAGGTTGGAATGTAGGTTAAAGCGGACAAAAATGTTCACGCATTCTTTATACTTGAAAGAGAAAGGAGATGTGAGGAAGAAGGAGAATAGTTAATGGAAAGAGAGAAGAAAGGAAAGCAGACAAACTGAAACAAGTGAAATGGAGAAGAAACTAAAGAAAATGAGGAAGAAACAAAAGAA